>LUCG01285458.1:0-10026 GCA_001633085.1 Carthamus tinctorius | reverse complement strand
GGTCCATTTTCTTATTTTTAGATAGGAAATGTAGTTCGTTTTTCCGTTCTATCCTATTTGATTCCTAATTCATGTCGAGTAGACCTTGTTGTTGTGAGAATTCTTAATTCATGAGTTGTTAATTTTTAGCTCTCACATTAAGTTTTAATTGGTCATTTTTTAAGGCAACAAGTACTTTATTAAAGCAACAAAAAAACTAAAATAAAACAAAAGAAAAATCTTTCTACAAGATACAAAAAACAATCCAACATATTGAAAGATAGAGCCACGACAAGAAACAACCAAAGCTCAAAACCAAAAAAGACCTGACAAAACTCATGCCAAAAGCAAACTACACAAGGAAATCTTGACCACAACACCATTCCAACCAAGACAAGTGGAAACCTTTTGCACGTTTATTGGAAGGAAAGAAATTGTGCCATGAAGAACCGATCAAGCTCATCATTCGGGTTGTCTTAGAAGACCCACAAATTAAATAGATAGTATCTCAATACCGCCTTCCAAGGTGACTTTTGCAACTCAAACTCAAATTACCAAAGAAATCTGTCACATCCAACAAATCATTGAAACAAATTTAAGCCCTCAAGTTCCAACCCCACTAGTTGAAGACTTCCTTCCGCAAGGAAAAGCTAGAAGAACATTTGAAGAAACACCACTTGATATTTTTCTCTACATTACCACTTTATTTACAAAATCATCTAAATAAATTAAGCATAGCTCCTTAGGAAATATATAATTTATATAAATCCTAAAAATGAAAGTGCTTGACAATAACAATTCTTTTATTACGACACTTTAAAACTTATATTTTTAATCACCTCTACTAATAAAAGATTTACCGTAATCACTCATTTAAAATAAAATAATTAAAATGCCAACTCTCAAGTCTAGACCATTTCGATGGCAAAATACTTAAAATCAGGAATCCTTAATTATAAGGCATTTTAGAAAATCTATAAAGATAGATAACCAAAATATGGCTCAAAACCAAACCCCAAAACATAGGAGTATTTGGGATATCTTATATGGCAAATACTTGAAGTATATCCATAATACTAGTAATTAGCGGTGAGCAAAGGTGGAATGAGCAATTTCTTCCTTTTTTTTGCTGTCAACTTTAACCTTCAAAACGGGTCACCTCTTGCTCATTTCTTCTTCATTTTTCTTGCATAAAAACCTTTGTAGCATTTTTTCTAACAATTTAATATAGAGATCACCATTTTTGAAAGTATTGAGTTCCATTTCCTAATTTAAAGTTTTGGTTTTTAACTAAATTTACAAAACCTTGAACACCAAATCAACTCATAAAAACTCAACTTTAAGAAATGGTGTTACCAAGATTCAATAAAAGATACAAAAAACATAAAGCTTAGTGAGCTTCTTACCTTTATTTGAAGACACGATAATCTAGCTCCAATGTTTTCTTCTCTCTCTTTTTCTTCTTGAGACCAATGAGTGTGATATAATATAACTAGAGGGGCTTATATGTTAAATAAACAAAAGGAAGACAAGTCAAACATGTTCCATCAAATTCCATTCCGGTTTCTTCAAAGTCAAATTCCTTGTTGAATTCCAATTCCATCGAATTCCATTCCGCGAACCAAACGCTCTCTTAGTGTTGAATCTTTTCGATTTACCTGGTATGTGTTTGGGTAAATTGCAGCTATGCAATTTGTGTTGCGCCTTGAAAGAAAAATCAATCGCGTATTTTGATCAAGAGGTCCTTTTGTAATATCCTAGCGAAGAATCAGAAAACAAACAATGTTTCATACTAGAATTTGTATTCATTGATTTGATTATTTAAAGATATACTTAGAACATGAGCAATGCTAAGGGACATATGCAGGGTGATTATCTAATTTCATACAAATCCAACAATAAAACACTAGATAGATTTGTAGATGAAATACTAAGCAACTATCCACGATGTTATTACAGACATGTCGTGACATATTCCTCTTTGGATAATAGGTACTGTAGCTGGTATTCTTGTGATCGGTTTAGTAGGCGTTTTCTTTTATGGTTCATATTCCGGATTGGGTTCATCCCTGTAGTAATCGCTAACTTGACACGTGTAATAAAAGGGTGATCACATTCGCATCTCCATATGTATGGGGGTTTCTTTTGATTGCCCAGATATTCTGGCCCATTTTGGAGACGACTAAACCAAAATTTTGTTCAAAGAAGCATTCATAATTGTATGGCTTAAAACCAATGGATTGCACGTATATAGTTATTAGAAAAATTAAAAAAATGCAGGGGGTGCCCAAGCCCCTTCT
The DNA here is from genome assembly GCA_001633085.1 of Carthamus tinctorius. Taxonomy (NCBI): domain Eukaryota; kingdom Viridiplantae; phylum Streptophyta; class Magnoliopsida; order Asterales; family Asteraceae; genus Carthamus; species Carthamus tinctorius. Next base: position 7,747 of record LUCG01285458.1, on the reverse strand, counting down.
GGCTCTGCAGTGGCTCCTGTATCACAACTTTTTTTTGACAAGGACCGATTATTTTACCCGGATAAAAACAATGAGGGTGACGAATCCTGTAAGCGTTTACATAATAACAAAAATTTTACCTGATACGTTAAATGAAACTGATTGCATAGGGGTGTGATTAGCAATGTGTACGGATGCAGTTAGCCTCCCGCTTTTAAACCTGTCAATCAAATGTATGGTCAAACTTGATTGGATTTCAGTTCAATCCGTGGCGATGACTTACGACTTCAATAAAGTTTGAGCTCTATAATTTAAATCATGCCACCGTTTGCTTTTATCAGTAAATAGCAGTTCATGAAAAACTAGTACTTGATTGATATAACTTAAAAACCCCAATTGAGCTATGTGCTACAAAAACTACACATTCTATCACGTGCTAATGACTAATGAGAAACAAACAAGCCTCATCATCTCAAGCTTCTATATGCCATCATCCACTTCCTTCATTCCCATATCAAACCTGCAAATAAGTTCACCATTAATACAATACTTTAGGAAGGAAAAGAACATCATTATATACCAGTTTTCAATGTACAATTCAAAGGAAACATGGTAATCATGAAGCATCATTAAATCATGACGCCCGCAAGAGCAACAGTGCAGTAAAAGATCGGAAATGATAACAACAATAATAAGCTCAAAAAATAAGCTACTTTACGGGAACATGATTGGCTAGGTTATTTAAATAAAAATACTCGGTTATGACTAGGTAAACCGGACCTTTTCAATAAGTTGGCTTATGGTTTCCATACATACCTAAATGTGAACTTTATATATTTTTCAATGAAATTAGATCAATAAAATTGACCATTTCAATTTCAATCATATTCATACCACCTAATACTATTTGATATAACCTAAAAACCCCAACTAAGCTATGTGCTAGAAATGCAGTCTGTAAAGCATTATTATAGAAATAGAGGATTGATGTAAAGTGGTTATTTTTTAAAAGACTATCTTCACCAAAATGTATCCAACTTTACCCGTATTCCTATTGTGTGTATCCAACTTCAAAATGTGTTATTGTATGTATTATAGTTTTAAAAAAACTCTATTGTATGTAACGTTTTACCTGCTAAACCCTTAGCTGGTCACCCCCTTTAAAAAATGCTTATGTGGATGCCATGTGTATGCCATGTGGGATTGGTCTCCAACTTCAATTAAAATGTGGGATAGATGAATACACGAAGAAGATTGGGATAGATGAATACATGAAAAAGATGAACACATGAAGAAAAACCAAAAATCAATTCCAGATTTGAATTGAGGAAGTTAGGGTTCTTGTTTCCTCTTCCATTCCCACCAGATTTTGTGTTTCCAATTTCAATTTCATCCATGGCGTCCATAGCTAAGATGAGTATCGAATCGGAGAAGGAAGAAGAACCCTAACTGGTGGACAACGATTCGATTTCGATTTCATCCATGACGTCAATTTCTATCAACTTCCGATCGTCAATTTCTATCAACGATTTTATCCATGGCGTCAATTTCATCCATGACGCCACAGGGTTTGTTTCTTCTGTTTGTTTCGTCAATTTTTAATTCCATTTGTTGATTCCTAATTTTGAAACCCTAATTTTGAAATCCTAATTTCGATGACCCCTAATTTTCATGAAGAAGAAGATTGCAAGGTTTTTTTTTTCAGTTTTAAAATAGATAAAAATGCCATGTAGGAAATAACTTGTTACACATCAGCAACATTAGGTTAATAGGTAATATGTTACATATAATAGCAAATTTAAAGTTAGATACACACAATAAAAATAAGGGTAAAGTTAGATACATTTTGATGAATATAGTCTTTTTTTTAGAATAGGAAAGAAAGAAGTAAAAAGTAAGCCACATAAAAAGAAAGAGGTAAAAATGGAGACATACTGACTGTTGTCTTCAATATCAATCTTAATGGTAATAGAAGCAATAAAACATGAGAAGAGCTGTGCTTTAGAGGAAACACCATTTCAACATGATAAATAATGACACATAGAATAGCCTTGAATCTGCTACCCTTCATCCCAACATCAAACCTGCAAAACAAATTCACCATTAATATTAGTATGCAATACTTAAAAAAGAAACATCACACAATTATTATTCAAAGAGAAAAGAAGAGAAGATGGTAATTATAAGGCATCTTTAAATCAATTCCAGATTTTACCTGGAAATTAAAATCATTGTTTAGCTTTAGATTTCTTTCCACCAATGATCTGGAATATCCGCAAACCCCTGCCAAATGCTTCATTGAACAAGATCCTGTTTTGCATTTTCTGAAACCCCGGCATCCAAGAGAAAACCGCCACCGGGGTGAACACAATCACACCAAACATCATATCATATAGGCGCGCTATAGAGATAACTGTCTCCCAGATCGTAGTTTTCTCCAAAACAGGCCGGAATACTTGGGCAATCGAAAGAAACCCCCAACCGGTGGGAATGAATGCCAAGAGACTTGTGAAAATATCAAGAAACTTAAACTGTGTGAACTCCATCAAAGCAGTTATTATAAGTATGCCAAGAATGATAACTAGCAACTGAACCAGCCGATAGCGGATGTGTCTTCGCACATAATACTTATTGCGGGCATATTTTATAATCGAATAGGTTCCAAGAGCCACAACCACATAGATCCAAGAAAGTATGTAAACAGCAATGCTTTTGCTACCGGCAGCAATACCCAACTGGTAAACCATTCCGTACTGGAAAAAGAAAAACCGTAAATCCAAAATAATTTCCAACAACTTTCCCCATACACCGGTTTTCCTCAGATGAGCCTGTTCCTTATGCCACCATTTTTCCCAACCCTGTTCAGATTTTGCAAAAGTGCTCCCACGGAACCATATCCACTTCATAAATTCATCGTAGTCGGGCTTTATATTTGACCAATAGAACCCACATGGACTGAATACGAAAGGTGCCATGATCCATGAAACCACAAGGAACCAACTCGAGATGGTTAATGCAATGTAGGTAAATGTTCCTTTAGCAACCGGGCTATATGCAGAGTAAATAGTGAGGATCAGAGCCAGCTCGATTGCTTTTATGAAATGACTACGAGAATAGAGTCTGTAGTTCTCAGCAAAACTTATGTGGTGCACCACAAAACCACGCCCGGTTGCTCGATATTTTGCTCCCCCATGAAGTATGGTTCGCCCAAAGTAATGAGAACGAGTTCCCAAAGAGAAGGCAAAGAAAACTGAGGAAAGTTGTAGCTGCATTGCTAAGAAATAGCGAATCGCTGTGAAAAATCCTAGCTGAAGAGTGTTTTCGACTATCATGGGTAAGGCGGTGAAAAGACCAAGTTGGACGATAAACTGCTGGTTCAAAACCGTCCCAAATGCTTTGTTTGCATTGGCATTGTCCGCCAAAGAAGCCTCAACTCCGCTTAGAGCCAGATACAAGCGGCCCCACAAAAACGCATAAAGCGTCAGTGAAACCATCATGGTGTTGAAAAAGAATCCAACGGTTGTGTAGAAAAACGAAAGCATTCTGAAGAAATCAAGTCTATGACCCAATCTGTACACATCTCTACTAAGAACTTGCTCACCGTTCCCACTTGCAACTTTTGCTTCAAACATGGCTACTTGGTTTAACCCAACATCCCTCCCTTTCCCGACTTGTATGTACTCATGGTGAGTGACATTTCCGCCTCTTAATGTACAATTAAACCCGGCAAAAATGTCCTCACTTAAGTTGATCAATCGTGAAGCTTTACTGATTCCACCACGAGTTAAGAACCAAAACCTATCAAACACATCCGGATGGCCATAATGCAGCCGGATCTTCAAAGGGTTTGCTAAAACACGCTGACCCAAGGTCACGAAGCTTGTTTCTTGAGCCGACATGAACCAAGCAGGCGAAGACACAGAACCCGTAAAGATGTTTTCTCGAACTCCCAAAATATTTGGCTTACGAATACCATGATAGCGCCTGAATTCCTCAAGTAAGTTCCTTATTTTGAGGGCCTCCTCAAAATAGTTGTCTTGATTCATATCAATTGTCTGAACCGCATCTCCCCGAGTAAAAATGAGAGCATGGTTCTGATTCTCGGGCTTTCCCTCTCCGAGCTTTAAAGGACCAGGCAACTTCACCCGATAAATTTCAACTTCCTTTTCCAGCTGTTGATCATACTTGACAAGAACAGAATAATACTCGGTTCCATTACTTGAGTGCAACTCATCGACATAGGCAACACGAAGTGCTTCATTGGTTTTCATCAGATACAAAATCTCTTCAGCATGAGGGTCCTTTTTGGCCTTCTGAGTCCCGTACATCTGGCAAGTAACTACATACGTGAATTTCATCAAAGTAGTCACTCTACTTAAATTTCTCCCTGAAGATGTCATTTCTAAGCTGGAACCAGCAGCCAAACCGCCACCATGAGCTTGTGATTCTTCACGAATGTCCATCTCAGAAGGGGAATCAAGAGAAGCCAGCATCTTGAGTGCCCGATAATAGTACATCATTCCCCTAACCGTACGGGCAAGTGTCTGGCCTCTGTATGACGCCCATAGCCGTAGATCTTCGTGCTTTGTTGTCCACAACTCATCTTCTGACACCATCCCTTGTCGTCGCATTCGCTGCAAAAAGTTGGCCCATTCATCGGCATAGATGGTCTGTAGATAATAAAGAGTTGAAACCTTATCATCATTCTCGGTTTGAAGTTGTTCTTTAGTGTACACCACGTCTTCATCGTAGTAGGGTGTGAGGACACTGAAAGCCATCATCTTTTCAACTTGGGGAGCACGAGGCATGTTCATAAACAAAGAGTTGCTGAAGAACCTAATCCTTCTTCGTGCCTCAAGATTCACAGGAATATTGTTCATGGAGTCGGTCGATGTAATAATGGAGTGCAGAAGCCGAGCCTCTCGATAGAATTTCTTGTTGTTTGTATCAGGCAACTCGACAGCATTCTCAAAAAGACGCCCTGCACCCGGAAGCAGCGTGTGAGGAGCCAAACCATCCTCTGCCAGCTCCTTCTTGGTCCATTTAGCTTTAAGGAAATCATTTACAGCAACCTCATAAAGTACCTGAAGAGTATAAATCACTTTGTTAACATCTTTGTTGGGATTTATTAACAGATGGACAAGAGTGATGAGGTTGGCGTGAATCTTGGGCAGGGCGGACGTGTTAAATGTCTTGGTGAAATCTTCGTTATCGATCGACTTATCAATCTCTTGAAAGAAAGTCGAGAGAATCGAGTGTTCTTGCGTGTTGCGCTTGACAATTGTGAGCAGCAAGGGATTGATACTGTCGTAAAATTCAATAACAGCACACCGCCTGAACCCGTTCTTTAAGATCTTGTGACGTAGCAAGTGGTCTGGAGCATTAAACAACTCCTTTGCCCGACTCAGAGCTACAAGTAACTCGTTACACAGCAGAAAAGACGGCCAGCGGACAACTCTAACATTCTGTGTATTTTGAGGCAATTCAAGAAGCTCAACTTCATGGTCACTAACAATGTCTTCTTCTCTAAACGTCAAGATTATCTCGTTCCATATCAATGCAAATTTACGGGCATTGACTGTGTTTGATTCAAATTCCTTGATCGCCGTGCCAATACCATGCCTCAACTCGGTTAGATGTTTGGCATCATCCTCTGGGTGTCGTCTCTGGAAACAACAAGCCTCTCCTGTAGTCACTTCAGGCGTCATGAGGTTAAACTGCGCTGCACCAGCGAAAAACGGAAACCTCAACCTCAATTGTTGCACGTTTCTAATCTCACCCAAATACTTGAACAACCCAACTCCCCCACCCACAAGAGAAGAGTATATGGAGTACCAGATTTGTAAATCCATCAAATAGGTCAATACAACAGGTAGCCACAAAAGCCCTACTGCTGATATCAAAGAGCTCGGGCCATTCATATCTCATGTCGGCCAGCTCTAAAAGATCTTTTGTAGGCTGGATCATCGGTTTTATCTGTAACAAGTAGCTAAAACAAAACTTTGTGGTGAGAACCACGATCCAAAATGAAGAATACCTTATGTTATCAAACAGGCCTTCCAGGAGTCCTCGGCCCACGAAAATTCTACTACCGTGAAACCACCATGTCATCAAGTAAAAGATCCTCCAGTTTGTAGTTTGAAGGAAGTAACCAACGCATGGTAGAACCAGGAGAGAAAGTTGCAAAACCTCCGGGATGATGAACACCGAAGCAGCCCTTATCATCGGCTTATTTGCTGCACCTGACCAACCCCGGTTATCTTTTGTCTGCTTCCAAATTCTAGCATAAAACACCACAAAAACGATGATCCAAACAGCAGAAACAACAATCTTTAACACCATCCTCACCCCAAGCCACAAGGTCTCTCTAGAAACCAACTTATACTGCATCACAGCGTCAAGAAGAGCCTGAAGAAACCTCAAAACACTCCAAGTGATAAACACACTCAAAACCTTGGCCTGGATATCGTTATCCTTTAGAGACTGCCATGGATAATCATCCCCATCTTTCCAGGCAACAATGATGGCAGCCTGTAAAAACAGAAACAACATGGTCCACAACTTATCGAAGCTCCTAAACAAGTTTAGAAACGACCTCTGCTCCACGAAACCCGTCTTCCCTACCCTCTTCCCTCTGGTCGTCGTTGCGAAGAAGTTACTCCCAGTGTCTATGGGCCACTTCAATTCATCAAAACACCTTCTACTCCAAAAGTATTCGTTAATATCATCATAGTTCCGCCAACTCGAATGTGGTGCCGTGCCATGGTTACTCTTCTCTACCTCGGTCTTAACCGTATCGTAAATTGGTTTAACAACTCTGCTCAGAAAGGCATTTTCACCGGACATGGAACGTAAAAAAGGCTGATCTATATTGTCATCCTGTAGAATCCTATTCAGCTCCATAGCCATATGATGGAATATATAGCAAATACACTCAGGCATGAAGCGTAGATTCGCAGACTCGCCCCAAATCAGTAGATACAGCGCTACATACAGGAGCTCCCGACGGTCCTGGTCCGAGCTCCCAGATGGTGGGCGTCTGTCAGAGACCCAGACGCTGGATTTACGGCCGAGGAAGGAGCACCAGTCAGTGTAGTTTCTGAGAAGTTTACGTCGGAATCGGAGAAGGACGGAGGGGTGGAGAGTGTCGATGTTGTCTGGTGGCGGGTGCAGGCTCATCTGGGCGTTGGCCAGTTGGAGAACAAGGTGTTCCCGCTGGTTGGAAACGTTGTCGTGTTGGAAACCGAATAAGACACCCAGCCAGTCGAGGAGATCGTAGTGTGGCCGCAATGGGATGGAAGGAGGAGGAGGTATGGGGAGGCCACCAACAACCCGAAGAGCAGCGGTGGCAGCACGTACTTCCGGAAAACGGAGTGATGGGTGGTCACTGAATAAATTGTAGTCAATTGGGATTATGTTGTAGATGGGTTCGTCTTTCAGTGAACCGTGCGGCGGCGGAGGATGCTGCCGGAGGCTCATGTCGTGGTGATTAGTCCAAAATTTGACTAAGAGCTTAAAATAAAGAAAGAAGAAAGTGAATTACGTTTGTTGGATTGGATCGGAGAGATATGGGAGGGGAGATAGATGATAACTCGCAAAGGAGGAGGTGGGGTCGGATGGCCACGTGGCCGGACTTCTATCGCCGATTTGAATCCATGGCCACTTCCCGGCGTTTTCATATACCGTTGTATACAATTAAAAAAGTTATAAGGCCATCCTTAACCGTACCCCTCATACCCCTCATTTCTGCTGCCACCTCAGCGCCACA
>LUCG01285430.1:0-16379 GCA_001633085.1 Carthamus tinctorius | reverse complement strand
AATGATCATCTACATATTGTAGCTTTGCACGCTTTGTGAGATTTAGATATGACAAATATGGATTTGGGAGCTGAATATCATTTTTATGGTCTACAAAGAGGCGGCTCCTTCCCTGTAAGTATATCTGTAATAACATATAATGGAGGATAGCTGTTGTTTATACAATTATGCTGCCAAACATGGACTTAGATATATTCTCCTACTGATTTGCTTGTCTCAACTACTCTTCAGCTAACATGCAGATTCTGTCCTAAGTAAAGTAGTAAGTTTAGAACTTAAAAAGTGACGAGACGAGCTATAACTGCATGGAAGAGAGTTAAATCTACAACTGGTAACTTTGCTTTTCTTTTTCTTATCTATGATTTACTGTTAAATGAGTGGTTAAAAGCTACAATTCATCTGTTCTGCTTCTTTAATATATTTTCTCCACTCGATGAAATCTCTACTGTACACGATTTTCACTTGCATCAGCCTTTTTAGTCCTACTCAAGACTTCCAAAGACATTTGAGTTTGTGTTTCTTACCCATGACTCTAAACATCATACTCCCTCTAAGATTCATGTTGACATGTTCATTTTATATTAAAAAAACGTTAGAATTTTTGCTAATTTTCAGAGGACTATGCGGTGTTCGTCCCAACAATTTAGGCTGTTGTTGACCCCTTTCATCTTCATTATGTTATTATGGGGCCATTTACCAAATGCTAACCAAGCAAGCACTTACCTGGCCATTTCCCTTACGGGGAGGCATGGCAAAAATCAAGAATCTTACCCGTAAGTGGGTGGTGTGTCTTACCCAATTAGTGCAAACCGGGTAAGGAAGACTCTCTTACTTATGCCATTTTGATAACCAAGAATCTTACCTGGTAAGGTGAGGGTGGTGAGTCTTACCCAGTTGGCGGTTAGCATTGGTAAACAACCCCTAATTGTGGAAACCATGGCCAAAAGAACATCTTCAACATCTCCATGTTGTCTGGTAGGCAAAGGCTTAGTCCCTTGCTTAGTCTTCTCTTTTGTGATGTTTGCAACATAATAATTGCAACTTGAGTTTTATTAAGGTGTTGCATTCAAGGCAAATGTTATTTATATTATTCTTCGGTTATATAATAATTAGTTGTTATTTCTTTTAAATGTTTGAATGATGAAAAAGCTAGTTGAGTATTTAACTAGGCTATATCTTATTTAATACTTTAGAAATACACGATCATGAACACCATTAGTAGGAGTTGGTCCTAGACCCGACCTCCTACTAGTAGAATTGTGGAGGAGATAGTAGAAAACATGAGATTTAGCAATCAAATCAATAATGTTATTTACATTGTCCTAGAGCATCGTTAATTTGTAATTGAATTATGGCCTATATATGCTTGTGTTGTTGGATGGTATATTGAATATCTCATGTCATCATGCTCTCTTATCACATTCTCTTTGTTGCTTTATATAATACACTAAACATCAACCAAACATCCTAAAGCAATTTCAATCCCTAGAACAGGGCAACAAGTAGAGTTTTTCTTTCTTTTTAACCCCTTTAGTTGGGGAGTGGAATGGTACCTGGAACATAAACCAAATGAATCTAACTTAGTTTGCTTCAGGTACACATTATTTTATCATTAATCTTGTCTTGTTTTTTGTCTTATGATGATTATCTAATGTACACCGTTTTATGATTCTAACTTCCGTTGGACATTGTGAATCATACTCTCTTTACTGAACCTTAACATGTAAGGCTTTATTGTACCCTCCTGTGACCCTTTCTCCTAGCCACAAATATTTGTATCTGCGGTTCTAGTTTTCCATCTCTGCTTTTACTCCTCTTTTCCACTTGCCTACCTCAAATCTATTGAGAATTCACGGGTTTCAGATCACTTTTTACCGACTTCATTCTCGCTTCTGCTAGAACTGTTATGGAAGTCTTTCATTGCTCTAATACCATGAGAACATAACGTGTTTCCGTAATAATGCTTATGTAATTTCATAAGGAGTCTAAAATCAAGTAAGCTTTTAAGAGAGATAAGTTATCACAGTATTAGGAGTTTTTTACCAAATAAATTCACACAATTAGATAAGAGCATCAAAAACTTACATGTTATAGGAGTTAGCAGAGGACTTGAGCAATGAATGCCTAAGAGAATGTTTATGATATGAATTCAAATGCTAGAACAATATTTGCATCCAATGGTAATAATAACTTCTAAACTTGCATGTTATAGGAGTTAGCAGAAGACTTGAATAATGATGGGAAATCATCAAAACAAGAGGCATATAATTTTTTTTCGATAATACTGAAAAATAGCTTTTGCAGGTTGCAGTGTTATTCTCATCCATAATAAACAAGCCTTTCCCTTGAAAAGGTCAGCAGAAAATTCCACTTTGAAACGATTGGTGCTTTAGCTTAAATGATAACCTCAACTTCCCTATTCATTCTCAATCCCGCAAAATGATGACCCCTGTTAGATTTGGGTGACAACTCTTTATTTATCCTGCACAAAACAACCACCGGATGATGCATATATTTCCAAGCTAACGTTGCCTATAACAACTTAAAGCTTTTAGAATAATAACAAACCTCCAGTGGACCTTCCAAGACCGTCACCGTCTTGTTCATTGATATGATCTTCTTATACTGACCTAAAGCAATAAACTTTGTACCGGAGGCTTCTTCAACAAACAAACTTCAGCTGCCATTACCACTGGCCCTTCATCCAAAACATGGAAATAGGATGCTGATATTAAAATTGACAAACAAATCAACAATAAAAAAGAAAGGCGTTTACAACATTAGTACAATCATCCTTCTCTTTGCCAATTACAACCCCAAAAGGTTTACGACTACAAATTACGAAGGAGAGCTCACTAGAGAAAAAGACAAGATAAAGAAGTACTACTAATCCGACAGCCAGAGAGTACGTACCCGTGAACATAAGATCATGAACTTCAAAACTATTCACTATGCTGGAGCTAGACAAATCATCTCCTTTTCCACCTACTTTAGTGCTCTCTATCGTTTGTTTTTTCTTCTTATGTTCACCAAAAGTCCATTAAGCCACTTTATGTCATAGGATTTTTTTTTCAAGGCCAACTTTAAAAGGGATCACGTCCCAGAAACTCAGCGAAGGCCACTTTTTGAATAGGTGACCATCCTTCGGAATCATTCCATTAGAACCCCATACATATCACATGTATCAAGGTCACTCCAATATTGAATGACAATCGATAGGGCCGAAACAGAAACATGGGAGACAAATAGATGAATAGGCGAGACCCAAGAAGTACAACTTTCACAAAGAAAGGTAACTGGGGTACCAAGTTCATTGGAAGTGATCAACTCTTTGCCGTAACCACCCGGTAAACGGAACAAACTAATTGTATTGGACAATGGAAAAAGGCAGAAGGATCAAAGTATCAGGAGTTCTTTACCAATTAAATTAACACAATCAAATAAGAGCATAAAAAACTACACAATTGAACATCTAAAGTTAGTTGTAGTTTTTAATGCTCTTATTTAATTGTGTGAATTTAATTGGTAAAAAACTCCTAATACTTCGATCCCTGTCTTTTTCCATTGTTCGATACAATTAGTTTGTTCCGTTTACCGGGTGAAGTTACGACCAAGAGTTGAACATTTCCAACGAACTTGGTACCCCAATTACCTTTCTTTGTGAAATCTGTAAGATACTTCTTGGGTCTCGCCTATTCATCTATTTATCTTGCATTTTTCTGTTTCGGCCATATCGATTGTCATTCAATATTGGAATGACCCTGATACATGTGATATGTAGGGGGTTCTAATGGAATGATGGTCACCTGTTCAAAAAGTGGCGTTGGACTCGCTGAGTTTCTGGGATGTGATCCATTTTCAAGCTGACCTTGAAAGAAAAATCCTATGACATAGAGTGGCTTAATGGACTTGGCGAACGTAAGAAGAAAAAAACAAACGATAAAGAGCACTAAAGTAGGTGGAAAAGCAGATGATTTGTCTAGCTCCAGCATAGTGAATAGTTTTGAAGTTCATGATCTTCTGTTCACGGGTACGTACTCAGGCTGTCGGATTAGTAGTAATTATTTATCTTGTCTTTTTCTCTAATGAGCTCTGCTTTGTAATTTGTAGTCGTAAACCTTTTGGGGTTGTAATTGGCAGAGAGAAGGATGACTGTACTAATGTTGTAAACGCCTTTCTTTTTTATTGTTGATTTGTTTGTTAATTTTAACATCAGCATCCTATTTCCATGTTTTGGATGAAGTGCCGGTGCCGGTGCGTTTGCTAAGAAGCATCCGATACAAAGTTTATTATTGCTTTAGGTCAGCATAAGAAGATCATATCAATGAACAAGACTGTGAGGGTCTTGGAAGGTCAACTGGAGGTTTGTTATTATTCTAAAAGCTTTAAGTTGTTATAGGCAGCGTTAGCTTGGAAATATATGCATCATCCGGTGATTGTTTTGTGCAGGATAAATAAAGAGTTGTCACCCAAATCTTATAGGGGTCATCATTTTGCAGGATTGAGAATGAATAGGAAAGTTGAGGTTATCATTTAAGCTAAAGCACCAATCGTTTCAAAGTGAAATTTTCTGCTGACCTTTTCAAGGGAAAGGCTTGTTTATTATGGGTGAGAATAACACAACCTGCAAAAGCTATTTTTCAGTATTATCAAAAAAATCATATGCCTCTGGTTTTGGTGATTTCCCATCATTGCTACAGTCTTCTGCTAACTCCTATAACATGTAAGTTTAAAAGTTATTATTACCATTGGATGAAAATATTGTTCTAGCTTCTGAGTTCATATCATTAACATTCTCTTAGGCATTCAGTCAATCTTGGAAGGTAAGGATGTTTTTTTTTTTGTTAACATATTTTATTTTCTTGTTTTCTTCTCTTTTCATCTTAATTCGGTATAATGTTTAACTTCTCTACTTAATTTTCTTTGGCTAACCTGCAGACTTTGTGTAGTCATTGTGTTTGGTTCTATAAGCTACGAAGCTATTTAATTTACTCGGAAATAATGTGAGTTTTCAAGGTATAATATTTATGATTAAAATAATTTGTTTTCCACATATAATGAGAAATGATGTTTGTCCATGATCATATTAGAAGTTGCCAATATGGTCTCTTCATTTATAAAGCATTTTTTTTTGGATAAGGTTCATCTAGACTTCGTCTAGACTACATCCTTGGCAATATGGAACTGAAATTAAATTCGGCTGTCTGAGACTAAGCCTGGCCACAAGATGCGCACGAAGGGATTCGAACCTGGGGTGAATGGGATACCATCCACATCCCCCCAGGCCTTACCGCTACACCACAAGCCTTGTGGTTCATTTAGTCAAAAAGTCTTGAACACATGTAAATCTTTTAATTACAAAATTATAAGCTTAGTGTACACCTTGTTCTGACTTGGTTATATCTTCGAGGTCTGCTTTAGGTGTACAGAGTCTACAGATCTCTGCGTTTACGTTCTAAAGATAGGAAGATGGCGATTCATTGTCTCGAGCAGGCCATTCACGCTTTTGAGGTAAAGATTTAGTATGTCTTTCAAATTTCATGTTCTGCATATCTCTCTTTCTTCATATCTATTGCTGCATATCTTGTTCTCTCTCTATGTCTCAATCCTTCATATCACATTCAACGGCACAACCAAAACTTATAGAAATGGAGTTTTGGAAAAAAGTAATTGACCATCTAATTGTGTTTCTTTCGTGGAAAAAGATGCATAACAGGAGGCTCATTTGAGGCCGCCAAAGAATGCTTTGAGATTTTTCGTAGAATCCACATAGCCATTTCTTGCGAGTTTTGAGGAAGAGGAATAAAGATGCAAAATGGTTATGAGGTTGTTCTGTTATGGAGGCTATAGAGATGTTTTTTTTAAGTTTCACTTTTTTCGTTACCCATGTTCTTTGACAGAACCTGTGACTATTCAATGTATGGGATACTTTTGGAGATAAAATCCTTTACTTATGGAAGACATATTTGAAGCTCCATAGGTTTTTCTTTTTCCTCCTTTCTCTAATCATCTGAAATTCGTTTGAATCTTAGTAGCAGTCTTTTCTGGCAAAAAGAGAGCTCCCAATTGAACAATATAGAATCCAAAAGGTAGCAATGGACGTAGGTTGAGCATCCTCTGGTGTTATGGATTGTGATAGGATTCTAGCATAAGTCTATTTTAGAATCTAATATTGATGTTATATCCGTTTTGTTGAATGGTAGATTTTGGTTTCTTGTATTTGGTCAAGCAAATTTGTCTAAAGATTAATCATTCTTAAATTTCTTATAGACTTCAAAGTAGATCTTTATTATTCAATAAATGGGCTGGCACATGTAGGATGCAATTAATCTGTTATCATGTTAGGTGATTTATTTTTAATTTACAGGTGGAAGAGTTACTCGCAATAAGTCTACTATTCCAGCGCCACAATTGATCACTTCCGATGAACTTGAGTACCATTCTCAATTTTCTTTGTGCTCTACTTTTTTGTGCCTTGCCTATTAATCTATTTATCTCACATTTTGTGTAGCGATATCCACTGGTATCTGGGATACCAGTGTATGTATGAAGTTTTTGATGGAATGACCGAAGGAAAAGTGCCCTTGGACTCTTTTAAGTTTTTGATGGAAGCTAGCTTACAAAGTTTATGCTTGCCAAGAAAGAAGAATTCACTTACGTAGATTAGCTTGGCTTATTGGACTTTTTGGTGAACTTGATGTTGTTAACGGACGAGGAGTATGACAAAGTTGCTGCAGTGTGAAGGACATGAGTTCCATCACCATCACCACCACCACCAGCCATATTTGGTACATTTCTTATGATTTTCTTTTATTTCATTTTTATGATAATTAGTCAAGATATGGATGGAAATCATCTTGATTGCAACTGGTTAATGTTTCAAATACACCTATTAGCTAGTTTTCTAGCGATGAAATCCGGCGGTTTGCGTCTTATATATTGCACGTTGCTCATCATCCTTAATATATCTATGTATGCTTCTTTCATCTCTTATTAAGCAATCTTGTGAGAATGGTGAAATTATTAGCCTTATCTTTTGTACGTAACAGAAATGGTTCACAATTGTTGTATATGTTAATTCATATAGTGAATTATGAATGTTTTCTCTTAACCCCATGGTTGAGTGCCATTTTTCTTATTCGTGCTAATTATTGGTCTACGTATTCTTATTTCTTCGATCTGCTTAAGTTTCAACCTGCATGACCACATGTGATCAGGTATTGATACAAGAACCGCTCCCATATTTCATTGGCGAATGGTTCATAATCATCATATCATATGGTGCCTTAAGGTTGGCATTTCTTTTTTGAAGTTATGATCAATTAATGGTTTATTTTATACATGCATCAGGACTGATCATGTATTTGTTTTTACGTTATGGTAAACATGCAGATTCTGTCCCTAGTAAGGCTTAGTAGTAGGTTGACAACTTTAAAAGGGACAAGCTATAACTGCATGGAAGAGAGCTATATCTACAACTCATGGTAACTTCTCTTTTCTTTTCTTATCTATGATTTACTACTGTTGGGTGGTTAAAAGCTACACAACATTTTTTCTCCATCTTCAATATATTCTCTTGACTTGACTTGATGTGATGAAATCTCTATTTTACCCGACAAACACCAAATATATGGTTTATATGTTAAACAGATTCATCTAGAAGCAAAATATTTAAAATAATAGTTTAGTTTGCTATTCGGTTTAGCCAAACTGGTAAAGAAATAACCTAAACTATACCAAATAAGGTTTTCCTATTCGGTATTTCGGTTAACCGAATTTAACCGAAAAACTGAATAATCCAAAATCGTTTTGCTTTGAAAGGATTATTATTTTGGAATTCTTTTAACACTTCTTAAGTCTGATCCCAATCATTTATGTTTCTGGATCTGCCCCCCGCTATAACCTAGTGTCACCAACAAGAGTTGAAAACCAAAGATAAATCTGAATCAACAACTAAAACACAAATCTATTAGAAAATCAAACCAACCAAAAGTCAAGAACATGACGTTTAATTTCTTTGTTCAAGATGCAAAAAGCAACAAAGGAATATCTCAGCCCTAAGGCCACCCGTACCGCCCTCGGTTGAGGGGGTCGGGCTTAGCAGCGGGTGAGGAGGTAACACACGGCACAGGGCTCCTTTCGGTTTCCACCCTCAGGTCTACACACCCGCCAGGTACCTTCCCTCTCTCTCCTCTTTCTTCCTCTTTCTCCCTTTTCTCTCTCTTACATATATATATTAAAATAATAATAAAAAATTAAGTGGGGTAAAGATTGAGTTAGTTAGGTTAGTGGTACTTCACTTTAGGGTAAGGGGTAAGAAAGAGAATAAGCTGCTATGACGCTAAGGTGGCATCAGGATTGAGAGCGTAGCGGCATCGATGGGCTTTTTTTCCCAATAAAGTTGTTTGGGATTCTAACAAGTTTGATTGTGGAATTTTTGGAGTCACAGTTTTCTAGAATATGACATGAAAATATTTTAAAAGTTCAAAAGACCAGTATCTAACATGATTATGTACAAATTTCAATGCGTTGCAATGAACAAGTGATCATAATCTAAAACAATATTAATACCTTATTTTACTCATTGGTTTTATAGCCATCAAAATAACCAAAACACACTCAAAACACAAACAAGATATTTCAAGTCTTGCTCTCCAACTGCGTGATTCACAACATCAAGCTCCATCCCACACTTAATCTTTACCTGCATCACAAAATTTCAAACAAAAAGACAAGGGTAAGGTGTTTTGTACAATTTTTCTAAAATAAAAAAATGTAAAAAACACACCATTGAGGAACTGATTTCATTTTCCGATATAAACATATCTTCTTGTCTTTCGCCTCATCCCGATCATATGCTCTAGTTCATCGGCAATTGCATTGAACCATTTTGGCTTTCCCGTTGACAACATTATATATCCCAACACTAATCCAAGTATAGTTCCACATCCATATCCCAACACCACCACTTTCCATGTAAGTCCACTCTTCTCGTCTCCATCAGCTTCAAGCTGCGGGGCACTCACATGTTCACAAGGCTTAGGCAGCGGAAAACCACATAATCCCGAATTCCCTCCAAATGAGGTTGCTTCAAATGTCTTGAACTGTGTTCCGCTGGGAATACGACCCACAAGATGGTTTTGTGAGAGATTTAAGACTGCAAGAGCAGTGATGTCTGCAAGGCTTTGAGGGATTTGTCCTTTCAGCCGGTTCCAAGATAGATCTAAGGACTCGACCTCCGAGAGATTTCCTAGAGCATTTGGGATTCGACCATTGAGATGGTTGTGGGATAAATTGAGCACCTTCAAAGAGTTAAGACTACCAATGACATCTGGAATCTCCCCTTCAAATATGTTACTAGATAGATCAACAATTGTGTAGTCAACAAAAATTTGGGGAAATGAGAGTTCTACACCTTTCACCACAGCAACGATTGAGTAAAACTTGCCACCACCAAGGCTCAAATATTCAGGTTTCGTGCCCTTTTTTACAACGTTCTTCATGGCATTGAAGTTTTGAAAATATTTTGTAGGGAGATGGCCTACAAACTCGTTTTGAGACAAGACAAGGACTTTGAGACTAGGAAATGGGTGTTGAATCATAGAAAAGCTTTCTATGGAACCATGGAACTTGTTTGATTTGAGCACAAGAACCTGCAGATGTGAGAGATGTGAGGACCAGTGAGGGAATGTACCATTTAAGTGGTTGTTTCCCAGATCAAGCACTTTTAAAGATTGACATTTGGACAACCAACTCGGCACCTCTCCTTCTAATTGATTTCCGTTCAAAATAAGCCCTTCTAAATGTCCACAATCTTTGTTTGTGCTCGGAATGGTACCGTGAAAATGATTGTTCCCAATATGTATCATCTTAAGAGTGGTAATCATTTTAACCAAACATTCTGGAATCACTCCACCAAAGTTATTGTTTGACATTTCCAGATACTGTAGGTTGCTCATGTTGCAAACTGATGGAGGGAAAGTCCCTTGAATGAAGTTGGACTGTATAGAAAAATATTTTAATCCATTCCATTGAAATTGCGGCAACCCTGTTATCAAGTTATGTGAGAGATCCAAACGCACCAACTCATTTCCTCCTATCTCCACTGCCCAATCAGGAATTTGGCCACTGAGTTGATTGTTAGATAAATCTAACTGTTCAAGATTTTTCATGGCTCGTAAGAACTTTGGAAAAACCTGTAGCTTGCAAGATGCCATATGTAACACGGAGAACTTAGGGTTAATGTAGCGAGTATCGTTATTGGTCACAACAGATAAGCCACTATAAGAAAGAACAAGTTCTTCGAGGTTTCTGAGGCTAGATAACAATGTATCCAACTCCCATACACCAGTAAAATTGTTATATGAGAGGTCAAGGCGGGTGAGGTTGACGAGTTGTCGAAATGTTTTTAGAGTGGAGCCTTGATCAAGTATACCAATCTCACCAACAAATTGATTATGCCCAAGGGATAATCTCTTTAATGTTCGTATGGCAAACAATTCTGATGGTAAGCTCCCACTGAATATGTTGCGTTGGAGATAAATAGCTTCTAGGAAACGAAGGGTAGATAATGAAGAAGGCAGTGTTCCATTAAGCATGTTGGAGGATAAATCTAGCATAGTAAGATTCCCAAGTTTAAAGAGGAATTTGGGAAAAGAACCCATCAAACCACAAGAATTGAGTAGCAAGGTATTCAAAGACTTGAGATCGCCAATTGATTCAGGTAGATCTCCTGATAAGTTGTTGTACGAGAGGTCCAAGTAATTCAAAGACTTGAGATGGCCTATTGAGATAGGTATTTCTCCTGTCAAAGAGGTGTGCGAGAGAGACAAGAGATTCAAAGACTTGAGATGGCCGATTGAGTCAGGTATTTCTCCTGATAAGTTGGTGTACGAGAGGTCCAAGCGATTCAAAGACTTGAGATGGCCGATTGAGTGAGGTATTTCTCCTGATACGTTGGTGTGCGAGAGGTCCAAGCGATTCAAAGACTTGAGATGGTCTATTGATTCAGGTATTTCTCCTGATAAGTTGGTGTACGAGAGAACCAAGATACTCAAAGATTGGAGGTGGCCGATCGAGTAAGGTATTTCTCCTGATAAGTTGGTGTGTGAGAGAGCCAAGAGATTCAAAGACTTGAGATGACCGATTGAGTCGGGTATTCCTCCTGATAAATAGGTGCCTGAGAGAACCAACTGAAGTAAAGACTTGAGATGGCCGATTGAGGCGGGTATTTCTCCTGATAAATTGGTGTATGAGAGATCTAACCACTTTAGAGGGATGTTAATACTCGTATTAACTTTGGGAAACTGAATGGTGAGGTCATTGAAGCCCAGGCTAAGTTCTTCCAAATAAGGAAGACTTAAGATGTTATCAGGTAATTTCCCTCGCAAACCAGTAGACTTAAGTTTGAGAGATTTCAAAGAAGAGATATTAAGATAAGTGGGTAAAACTGACGAGATGTTAACACCTGCAAGCAAAAGCTCTTCCAAAGTAGTAGAATTTTGGAGGAGATTGTAGAAAACATGAGGTTCAAGCTTCAAATCATTGAAAGCGAGATCAAATAACACCAACTTACTAAGAAGCATGACTTCTGCAGGAACTTGGCCTATAAACCCACAATTAGTGATGTTGAAATGTGTGAGACTATTAGAAAGCTTTCCAATCTCACGTGGAAATTGGGTATTGGTAAGATTGTTGAATGCAAGGTTGAGTATTCGGAGGTGAGGAAGGTTGAAAAGGGTGGAGTTAGGGTGGATGGTACCTCGTAGCATACCACAGCTAAGGTCGAGAGCAACCACATCACCAGTGAAGTGGTCACAAATGACACCATCCCAACGACAACAATCAATACTCGTGTTCCAATTCATCATAATTGGACGATAGTCGGATCCAAGCCACTCATGACATCTGTAATCGTTGTACTCGTGTTTATCATACAAGTGATTATTGGAGAAAACATTTTGTTTAAAGAGATGTAAAGCATGGCTTTGTATGGTAGAGCATTTACGAGTGGTATTGGAAGAATAAGAAGAGGAATGAGCAAAGGAGATGAAGAAAGGGAAAAGAAAAAAGGAGAGAAAGGGGAACTTTGAATCACTCATCATCTTTAGTTGCATCTCTATAGTTGCAATAAGCATTTGCACTTGTTTATTGCTATAAATAAGCAAATAATTCTATGCAACCTTTGTCTCCTTTTGGTACATATGCAATTTCTTCTACCAAGGCCCCATGTAATTGTAGTATTTTGTAGAAAATAATGGTTATCAAAATTCTTGAAGTTTGATGGGTAGACAAACCCTCCAATGGGTTTCATTTTCTTGTGCAAAATTCTGTGCACCACAAAATCAATTGTAGTGATTATAAAAAGTGACACTATCTTCTTGAAATGAAAGTGTTTGGTGGGATTACTTATTTTGTTTTTCTCTATTTGTGTAAATATTCTAATTTTGATTGACGTCTTGCCTTCAAGAATCCAATGCTATTGTTTGTTTGTGTAGACTTTTCAAATACACTTTTCAAAAGTCACCAATAGACTTTTGAAAATATCCCCACAAATATCATGTAAAAGGTTATCTGCAAAATTCAACACTATCCTTCCTTTACTTACCGGGTAAGATCTTAGTTCACAAAAACGATATTATATGCAAGAATTTACCCGGTAAGCGCTAACCATATTAAGAGATGACGACCATCACTTATCGACCGGGTAAGACTCTCGGTCCTTGCTTTCGCTCTTACCGGATAAGACTCTTGGTCCGTGTCATATGCATTGTAAAGTAATTTGACTTAATAAACACTTACCCGAATAAATGTTTGGTAAACGGGGCCTTAGATTAATCCTAATACTTTATACAAATCAAGATAGTTTCGCAGATATTTTTCCACGGGGTAATGATGCCCAAGGTATGAACTTGAAACTATTTAACATAAATTTGAAAGAAGTCCAACGACATAGGGTCTAAAGATAGTTTATGAAGTATCTCAGGGGCTTATATGAAGATTTTTTAAAACATTACAACTTATCATAAAAAAATTTATAATTTATGTTAACTTTTACAACTTTTTTCAATAATTTTAAACATAATTAAACCAATTACGAAGTGTTATTGTATTATGATATAAAAGTAAGTAAAGTTTGCATATCATCAAAATGATATCATTGTTTCTCAATTAGAAAAATATCATAGAGTTTTTGTGAGACTTGTTTGATTGTTGAGAAGTTGATATTAACATGAGAAGTGCTTATCGTCCGATGGATAAGAAGGGGATGCACATTAGAATATGATGCACCAGGTCAGTTTCAGTCTAAAGGGCATTTTATGAGAGAGCATGAGATTAAAAGTGACCAGCGGTTCAGATTCACTACTCACATGTCCTCTCATTAAGTGTCCAACTTTAAAATATAAGGGACGGGGCTGATGGATCAATACAATTTACCGCCATCTTCCTTACAAATTTTACCCAAATCCCATTTTTCGATCCAACTCAGATTTCATCCAAATGGTTTGATTTTTTTTAAAACAACAGATTTGTTAAAAACAAACCAAGGCTAGAAAGACGCTAGAACCCGGAGGCGTAAGCTACAAAGAAATAGAGTTACAACACCAACTGAACCAGTTCATGCTACGACCAAACGAACTCCTATGACGGATCCGTAAAAAAGCAACTGATTGGATGTCATTTGCCACGAGACCCAGATTAAACGGGACATTTTTGATGATCGCCTCATTCCCGCCCTTCCAAATAAGTCGTAAATAGGCGAGGATTACAACATCTTTGACCACCTTTAACTTGCTATTACCATCGAAAAATCCCTCCGCTGATAACTAATCAGATAAAATCTTACCAGAGTCCAACAAATGTTTCCACCACAGATTTAAATCATATCTCACCTCAACCGCTTTCCTGCATCTAACGAATATGTGATCCTTTTATTCCGGAGGGCCAAGACAAAGAGGGCAAATGGGGTTCTCCAGATCAATTCCTTTTTCGGAGATTATCTTTTTTACGTAGTCTGTCTAGTTGAACCCTCCAAAGGTGAATTCTTACCCTGCTAGGAACCAGGGGTGGAGCTAGAAATATTTTCTAGGAGGTGCCTAGAAAAAATATATATATATAAGAACACTAATAATTTAAGATCGAGAAACATTTTTAAGTGTTATATTTTCATGGTAAACCATCATGTAAAAGTTGTCGATCTCACTTACCGGGTAAGACTCAATTTATTCTATCGCTCTTACCGGGTAAATTGATTCTTACCAGGGTAAGCACTATTATATTTTCATGGGTACTCGACCTCACTTACTGGGTAAGACTCGATTTATTTTATCGCTCTTACCAGGTTAATTGATTCTTACCGTATAAGCATTACGTAAACAACTACTTTAGGGTTATTTTTAGATGTTTAGATATTTCCAATTAACTCATGTTAGAAACAAGTTAATTATTAACTAAATAATCGATATTCTGAAGATTAATAATAATAGTAATATCTTTTTATTAATTACATTATTAATTTAGAAGAGTACACCAACCGATTAATAATAAACCGATAATATGCCTCTGTTTTTATACAACGAATTGTTATGTATTCTCCACTATTTTATTTTATTTCTTTTCGACTTCTAAAAAAGAAATTGCTACATTTATTTATCTAAAAATTTCCCATCCGAATTATTTTTATTTTTTATTTTTTTTGCAGTTAACGATGAAAATTGTGAGGTTGAAGTGTCTCATATTAAGTTATTTTTAATGGTTGCAACTTGCAATTAAAGGAGCCGCCTTGCCCTTTTACCAAGTATTGTTTTTAATTTATATAAGTATTTCTATTATATATTCAATAATTTATCTATTCATAAAGTTGTTTAATTAATTGCATTGCCATAAAAATGAATTATTGTTATTTTGTATTTCTTTTTAACTAGCATTTTAGATGAGAAGTATAATCGTTTATTTACAAAAAACTGAATGTTGTAATTTTTATAAAGGGAAATGGAGAAATAATTTTAAGGGAGTATAAGGCTACACACAGCCAACCCTCCCAATCCTCCCAACCCTCTCACTTTTTAATGCCACATCAGCTGACACATCAGCATTTTCCCAACCCTCTCTNTTACCCCACACACAACACACACAAACTCAGCAATGTTTGGAGCGGCATGGCACACCCGATTACCACCTAGCCCGCCGGGCTCTGAAACGGCACACCGGTGCCCGCTGATACCCGCCGGGCCCGGCGGGCTCAACCCGCTGATATGCTGCGTGCAGCCTAAGAGGCTTCAAAGAAGAAATTTTAGATGCTTGACTAAAATCTTGTTTTGATTGTCATTAAAAAATAGATATAGACCACGAGGAAACTTCTTTGAAACCAAGTTGATTGGATCATAAATTTCTTAGAGTCATGAATTTAATGTTATTTTATATATGTTTGACTATATTTTACTTCTTCATGTCTCTAATATTCTTTTTTTCATTCATCATGTGGCCCTTCTAAAAGCATCCACTTGTGGTTTTTGAAAGGTTTTTGGGAAGTTTTTCAAAAAGCAAAAAACTTTTCTTTAAGGTTTTTCATATAGTGTAAAGGTTTTTCGTAAGAGGTTTTTTGATGAGTTTTTTCGTCATAAATTATAAATGTACGATCTGCTTTTTCAGAGGTTCTTCGTGTTTAATTAATTTTAACTTTATAAATTTTTATAAGTCTCGTATTGACAGGGTTTTTTTACTAATCGGTTTTATTTATTAATATATGTACAGTTTTCATATTAAAATTTTTATTATATATTAATAAAACTATTAAATTAATCATATATTTTTATTATATATTAATAAAAATATAAATGATATAAAGTTAAAATGGTGGGATCTTAAAAAGTTTGAAAAAGTTTGGGTGAAGTTTTCACATAGTGGAGGTATGTAGAGGTTTTAACCATTGAGGTGACAATAATGCGTAAGAAAAAGCTATGAAAAAGCTTGATGAAGAACCACAACACTGTGGATGCTCTAACGTTTTAAAGTTTTTTTTTGAAGGGTGTCCGGACCAAAGTCCGATTAATCCCCGGCNCGCGCATGGGAAGGCTCGAACTCGGTTAGGGCGCTATGAACCCCCCGAGCGATAACCAATCCGCCACAACACAGGAAGACAACGTTTTAAAGTTATCCACCATGTAAAAGATTTATAGTTGAATAATCCTAAAACGACCAAGAGTCTTACCAGATAAGTAAGAATGACGACTCTTACAGGGTAAGCGGTTATGATATAAAAATATGCATACGTTGTCGTGTTAACGGACTGAAATCTTACTCGATAAGTTAAGTGAAATTGTTGACCATTATGGGTAAGTGAGTTACCAATTAGGGTTAAGTACATGGGGGTGTATCGA
>LUCG01285418.1:0-11437 GCA_001633085.1 Carthamus tinctorius | reverse complement strand
ACTCTCTTTTTAATTTTAATTATTTAGATTGGGTTGAGAGTCTACCATTGTGGATGGATTGGGTTAGATTGATTGGTTTGGGTAAGATAGTGGAAAACTGATGTGACGCTGATGTGGCGATTGAGTTGATTGGGTTGAGAGTCTACATGTAAGGATGGTCTAAGAAAACGAAACAAAATAGACTTAATAAATCTCACTCAAAAAGTAAGGTGTTACTGTAAAAACTTTTAGTTTATAGAATGACCAAAATAAATAAGTGTCCTAATAGAGTGTTTTATAGAACGAAAGTTTATAGGATCAGCCAATAGTCATCCTATGTAAAAGTGCTATATTTTTTTATAAAACACATTTGGGCGTCTAAGTTTTTTAGAAAATTTTCAAATAAATCGTTCTATTTACTATTTCATAGAAGACTTTGAAAAAAATGTTCTATAAACACAACTGTCATATAAAAAGATGGTTTATAAGACACTTTAAAAAAAAGACGTCCTATAAATATAGCTAATGCTATACTTTATTTTGAAAGTGTCCTAAAAAATTTGTTACGACTTAACGCTCAAAAACTACTTATAAACTTATTATGATACTTTACAGGACGTTTTTTGAGTTGTCGTTATAAAATACTCTATTGAAATACTTATTTATTTTAACCTTTCTATAAAGTTATATTTGTAATAGTGTGTGGAGATCCCAAAATAATGTACACAAACATAAACTACATGAAAGAAAAAATAAAACAGCTATTATTGTGAATACACCTGATTTATACAAAAAGAAATATGGAGCAAATAGATGGAGTGAGCAAGTAAACAATTTTAATGAAAAGAAAATTTGGTTAGTAATGATTAATATAACATCAAAAGACATAATTGGTTGCTTGTGTGATGGGGATAGAGATAGGGATATGATGGTGTGTCTTTAAAGAATGTCCATTCCAAGACTCCATCTTTTTACCTCACTAGACACTCTTTTGAGGTGGGGTTGCATTGCAATTTGCATCTATAAATACAACCCAACCTTTTCTTCTTTGATTTCATGCACCAAATAGGAGTAGTTTTTCAATCATCTGGTACCTAATTGAGTCTTTTTGTTAAGGGTTCTCTTTTGTTGAAGTCGATATGGGAGAGAAGGTGGTGTTGGAGAAGCAGGGTACGTGCAAAAAGCTTCGTTTTCCTTCTTTTATTGCATGGACGCTAGTTGCACGTGCTCCCCTTCTCCAACGTCACTTCCTTACTTCCTTACTACACCATTGCCGACACTCTCGATCTCATCACAATTATCAATACACAGGTATTCATATGGTATTGAATCTTGAGATGATTGAATTATAATACATTCAATTTATGTATATATATGTATGTATGTATATACTTGGGTTCACGTGAAACTTCACAACAAATTATTGTATGAAAGTAAAAGAAACTCCAGAAACTCCAAGTCTTCAGAGAAAAACATTGAGAAAGTTACCTTTATAGTTTTTTACTGTATAGTTTCAAATATAGAAGTTTAATTTATGAGTCTTAAGAAAAACATGTTGGTCTCGACTTATATATATATATATATATATAGTGTGTGTGTATATGTGTTTGTATATTTATGTGAAATGAGTAGTCATCAAGTGAAATGTGAAATGTTGATAATAAATAATAAAATATTATGGAGTTAATGCTTTGTCGTGAAGAAATTACTAGTAACTAATTTGACAAATTGGCAAAACAAGTCCTTTTCTTTTACCGCTTTACAAATTTCCAACGAATATAAAATATAATTTTCTTTGGTAACTTAATGGTTCAATAAATAAAGTTGGGTTATTTATATTTTTAGATGTCACAATTAATGGCTAATTAAATTAACGGCTAGTTTTTTTTTTGGAAGGGTGTTCGGGCCAACGTCCTACTAATTGCCGGCAATTTTGTATGCGCACGGAAAGGCTCAAACTTGGTTAGGATGCTATGAACCCCCCGAAAGATAACTAATCCGCCACATCATTGTTGACTAACGGCTAGTTTATAGATATATTAATCGCTAATAAATGGTTATATTAGATATGTTTTTTTTTTTCTAACGGGGAAAGGGAAGAAAGGCAAGGAATTTCGGCATGACCGCATAAAACCGAAAAAAAACATCACCAGTTAGACGGTAACGCCAACCACTATTGCCAAAAATCTTTAAGCATGGGATTCCGATTAATAATCCAAACGTTCGCCAATCTCTGAACAGTAGGGAAGAGGTCTTCTTGCAAAATCTTGCTAACCTCATCTTGCAAAGAGTGAACCACCATATTGTTCCAATGCCAGATTAATTAGCATATAGTAACCAAGAGAATAGCATGAATCAGATTGTTTCTGGATTTGCCAAGGTCACGAGATATTATACTGTTTTTGAATGCAGGCAGCGCATCAATCCTTAGCCTCGACATGCCATACCACGCCTACGCTTTCCTCCAAAACTCATCGATTTTTGAACATCTGAGAAAACAGTGGTAAATCTTCTTCCTCTGATCCACAAAAGGCACATTCGATAGAGTCCACAATGATTTGATTCATGTTATTCTCTTAGTGTCTCGTTAGATATATTAACCAGACTTATTGGAAATTTAATTTTTATTATGGATAAGCTTTCTCAAACATTTTTTTTACAGTAATACAACATTCTTTTGTTTAAAATACTTATGTTAATTTACTTATTCTGTGTTTTCATTAATATTAAAAGTCATATTTTATTTGATCATTTCCTTGTTGTAAAATTAATATGTAAGATATTTTTATATTTCCAGTTATTCATAATTTATCAATTTTCAAAGAAAATGCATCAAAATAGTTGTTGAATTTGTAACATTGCTTCCACTTTAAATCTTCGATCCCAATATCTAAGTATGTTACAAAATGTTGAAATTATATTATGATCCAACAAACTCTGATTTGGAAATTAATGCTTTAATCCTATCATAATTAACAAACAAAAAACTTAAAGTGCAATAAATGTGTAAATATTCTTAAGGGAATTCTAAGATAAGATTATATGTGAGATGAGAAAGTTATGGAAAAAAAGAGGAATGGGTTAGGGAAACTAATGGCATAGACAATCCAGTCTACACAGAAACAAATAAAATGTTTATTAAGACAATAAAAACAGTAATAACATTTTATAACCAAATTAATATTTAGAAACCAAAAGCATCTTTAACAATTTCTTTAAAATAAAGATTTTGGAGGATTTTTTTTACTCTAAAAGATTTCTTAAAACCTTTTTCAAAATAAAGAAAGAGAACGAAAATCTTCAAATTTAAAGATCTCTCTAAAGATAAATTACATACGAGATTTTAACTTTTTTTCTCCATTTTAAAGAAGGTGTTGGATATGATCTAACTAAGCTTTTTCCCTAAATTTGTTACACTTTTTACATATGGTATGCAATTTGTGTTGAAACATATCTTATACATCTTTGAAACATACCTTATAGATCTAGAATTGGCATATGACATGGTGGCAATGTAAAAAAATTGCATCTTAATTGGGATTAGTGCACACATAAAGACAAACATGAACTTGCAATACACCAAGACAAACATGAAAGTGCATTATACAAAGACAACTTCTATCATTTTCACACAAAGATAAAATTTAGTATGATTTTTACATAGAATTAGAACATAATTTGTGACTTTTACACGGAAACAGAAAATTTGTGATGTTAAAACAGAAATATGTGATGCTAAGACAAAAACCATAATCTATGATTTTTACACAAAAACTGGAACCAAAAACTGTGATGTATTTGTCATTATGTTAACTAAATGATTAGGGGTTAAAATTATAGGATGGATATCGATATGAGCTATGGTTGTGATGCTCTTAGTATGATTGAAGAATTTGAGAATTTTGTTTTATCTAAGTTCGATAAAATTTAGTCGCGATAAGAATTGACTTTAATTTGATATACTGGCTGGTACGAAGAAATCGTTGTCTATTGAATCTCTAAGGGGTGTCATGATGATTATTGTGGTGTGTATTGTAGTGTGATGGTTAGTTGATTGAGAAATTGGCATTGTATGCCAAGTTAGACGTATAAGTCTGTGATTAATTATTGAGTTTTGTGTATGTAAAGTATTAGCATTAGATTGTTTTGTGAGATATGTTATGATCTGAATTTTGTTGGAATGTTTCTTCGGGAAATTTAATTGGTAATGGTTGGATGTTATCAAAAATAGGTTTTTTATTAAGAAATTATTTGTTGTGAATTCAAGTGAAAATGCAATGATGTCTTGTGGCGAGTTAGTGAATTAAGTTATTATTATTGTAAACGGGGTTCAAGTTTATTGTGGTGGAACCTCATTAAGATTTTTTTTAAACTACAATTGTTTGTAGTGCTGTTTTTCAGTTGATAATTGAATTTAGAGATATGGATTTTAAGTAATTTAAGGAAAATAAGATGATTTTTATTCCATAATTATTAATAGAGATTGAGATTATTAAGGAGATCGTATGTTTGTGAGTTTAATTAAAGTTATGTAGCAAAAACGTGGTGATCTATTCGTATATATGTTCTAATTGGAAAGGTTGTTCCATTAGCAAAAGAGTTATTTGAATAAGTAAAGAGATTAGTCATGTGAAAGTTCTTTGGAAGTTCTTTAAAGGCTTTATTGTATTGGAAAACTTTGATCTAAGATTGTTGGTAAAGATCAAAGTTCCAATGGTATTATTTTAGAAGCCCAAGGTTACTTTGTGAAGATGATTAATTCTTGAAGGATCAAAGGTTGAAGTTAGGGTGCTTATTGGTTGGTTACTAATTCTTAAGGGTTTATTATGAAAACTGGAGTGTAAAAAGGAGGATTATCACCTCAAAAATTGTTCCCGCCGACTTCATCCAACCTTAAAAAGGGATTTTTCTTTTTTATCTTCCAATTTACAATCTTTATGTGTTGTATGTCTTTTGAGAGAGAAAGATGGAGAAAGTGCTAGAAACGATGGTGAAGAAGTAGGAAAAAATATAGCTGTTAAGTCTCAAGATGTTAAGACTCGATAGAG
This sequence comes from Carthamus tinctorius, assembly GCA_001633085.1. Taxonomy (NCBI): domain Eukaryota; kingdom Viridiplantae; phylum Streptophyta; class Magnoliopsida; order Asterales; family Asteraceae; genus Carthamus; species Carthamus tinctorius. The sequence goes on along the minus strand of LUCG01285418.1, from coordinate 6,410 downwards.
AGAGAGAGAGAGAGCTTTGTTGAAGAAATGAGGTTTGGTTTGAGTTTATGTTTTCTCTCAAGATGTTCGATTTAGGAATATTTAGCTGTTAAGACTCGGTGTGGATTTTTTGGATTTTTAGTGAGTGTTTCTTTTAACCATTTTTTGAAATGAAATGCATATATGTTGGTATAAATTAGTCTCCAACCTATATGTAAAAGTTTGACATGTTAAGTTATTTGGGCTTAATAAGTGTAATAGGGCTTTTAGGTTGATTATGGGCCGAAACCTAAGTTGAACACTATTTAAAGTGTTAGGGTTTCATTAGCGTCGATAAAGATACCTAAGTTGAACACTATTAAAGTGTTAGGGTTTCATTAGCGTTGATAAGGATAGGGTTAGAACGAGAGTGAGAGATACACGGTGACTGTGTGAAAGTTCAAAACCTAAGTTGAACACTATGTAAAGTGTTGGGGTTTCTTTAGCACCGATAAGGATACGGCTAGAACGAGAGTGAGAGATACACGATGACTGTGTGAAAGTTCGAAAGAGTCATTTTCACTGTAAAAGTGTATTCCTCCTCATACCTCATCCCCTGGGAAATTGACGCCCATACCCATAGACCCACCCCACTTTAACCTCCTACCCGTTTACTCTCTCTATTAGCAGTCTATACCCATGCAAGTCCGTTAACAGGTGAGTTAGAACGGACCTACCACTAAAAGACAAAATAAATACCATTGTTGACCGGTTCCTATTGGCCTAGGTTCGTTAAAGTGAACCTGACGCAAAAAGACAAAAAAAAGTTGGGTTTTTTTGACTTTCTTTGACCTAGGGGAGTTTAACTCCTTTAACTCCATTGGGAGTTTAACTTCTTTAACTCCTTTGAGTTTTTTTTTTTTGACTATTTTTGACCTAGGGGAGTTTAACTCCTTTAAAGGAGTTAAAGAAGGTAAATGAGTTAAACTCCCACAGGAGTTAAAGGAGTTAAACTCCCTAAGGAGTTAAACTTTCCTAGGTCAAAGAAAGTAAAAAAAAAACCCAACTTTTTTTTTTGTCTTTTTGCGTTAGGGTCTACTTTGACGGACCTATAACGGACCTAGGTCAATAGGAACCGGTCAACAATGGTATTTTTTTGTCTTTTAGTGGTAGTTCCGTTTTAACTCACTTGTTAACGGACTTGCATGGGTATGGGCTGCTAAGAGGGAGAGTAAATGGGTAGGAGGTTAAAGTGGGGGTAGGTTTATGGGTATACAAGCCAATTTCCCTCATCCCCTTCATCTATCCATAAAGTGGGTCCTACAATATATTATTTAATGGTTATTAGTTACTTTGATGTTATATCGGTTTGGTATGTTTGAGATGTTACAAAACTGCAATACAGTTTTACTATATGTTGTTTATTATTAATAGATTATAATTTATAAGTTCTTGGGAATAAGGGACTTTCACAATAGAAGTCGGGTGTGTTAGGATTGTGATGGTCCAAGCAGGGGGTAATATATATAGTGCCCACGAATTTGTTTCGTGTGGTGGGCCACAGCCGATATTGATTGCGATCTTATCAGGATGTGCGGTTAAATTGTGGCAACTATTGTAGTTAGTTACCTAGGAGGGATGTTATGCCTAATTACCAACTTATGGCTAACTGGTTTGTAGTGTTTGCAGACATACGGGGTTAATATCTACTTTAAAGTTTTTCATTATAAATAATTTATTGGACTGTTCACTGACATGGAACTACTCATTAGACTGTATGGTCCAATCCTTATTTTATTTTCAAAAATATGCATTTCTAGTGAATAATATATTGGGATTGCTAGCTTGGGAAGAAAGCAGTTGAAAGTGGATTCAATTACTGGTTCGCTATTATTGATTGGATATTAATATTCTGTTATCTTTAGACTAGTATATTGACTTTCATAATCTCCTCTTAGCTTGTTTAAGGCAATTGTTTTTACTCTAAAAGACTTCATCTTTGAAATCTAAGTTCATATTTTTTAAATAAGTATGCTTGAATAGCCTTTACAGGGATTTCTAGGTTGTGCAGAATGGTAGCTAAGATCCGTTGCGACAAAAAAGGCTATACAAGCTACTACATCTATTGTTTAAAGGCATCTATGTGTATCAAAGAAGGTCTTGACCATCCACATGTGTTCATCCTTGCCTATGGATGCATAGAATATCCATGGGCAAGCCGCCCTACTTGTCTTTACCTTTCTACTTGTACTACTTTCTCCTTTGTCTTTATTTATCGAAGGAATATTTCCTTTGCAAAAACCCCTAATCCTTTTGAGATCATTCTTCATAACTTTTATTTGCCTTCTCTTCAATTGCATACAACTCAATAGCCTTTTTTAATTAGTCCCTTGCTGGTAAATAGTTGTCCAACAAAAAACCATCCCGTTCCTCACTTCTTAGTTGCCTCAATATTTTTTTTTTGCCTTTTACTACCACAATTGTCATTCTATATTGGGCTCTCAAAGTCTTCAATATCAAATGGCTCAGGATCCAGATCAACATTTGACCCATCCAAGACCTGGTTGGTAATTGGCAACCCAACCCGATCATATTCCATTTCAATCTTTTCCATAAAGTATGTCATATCTACATCTATATCATCCAGGTAATTAGTGTCATCAAATATAAATTCACTCATCAGCCTCAATTCCATCATCTGAATTTGAACCAATGTCTAACAAATCTTCCCTTTGTTTACATCTATATCATCAAAATTGGTGTTCAAATGTTTAATGAAAATATCGGCCACTTTGATTTTAGGAAAATATTCTAAAAAATTTACAGCATCTTGGCCATTGCCTAAAGCTTGGAGACCAAAGTCAAGGTCAGTCTTTGGAATTCTAAATTGATAAAAAGTAGGAGCTTCTTTTACGTAACCTATTTCCATCATCATCAAATCTAGTTCATGAATTTTAAAGTCATAAGTGTCCACCAAGTCAATGTAGTGAGTTTTACCATTGACGTAGTTGATCCAACTCTCCTAAGACCTGATAAAATGAAAATGATCCTTTGCTACTTAGTGTAGATACTTAGTTTAGCTATCAGCTTGTGGAATTATTATTGAGTATGTTTAGAGATAGCTTCTATTATTCAAGCCTCTTATTGTAATTTCTGTTCGAAGTCAGGGACTCGCTGAGTCTGTTCAACGACCCTAATAGAAAACGGTAATAGCTAAGTATCGCTCCCTAAAGAGAAGAAGCTATCACGCGGCAACAACCATCAGCGATGTCAAAGAAGTAGCTGATAATAGAGTTTCAGCTGTTCTTGATCTGAAGACGGATTCAGTGAAAACGGCATGACTACCTTAGCGTGATAATCAGCAGATACAAGTTTCAGCGACAACCGAAGCAACCTCAAAGCTCAACGACTTCTAGATGCTGATCAGAAGCTTGCACCTAAAATTTCCATACTTGTCTTATCTCAGATTTGCACAAAGGACTACCATGTTTTTCTGACAGAAGGTACAAATGAAACGTTCTCTTTACTGTTCCCTCTGAACCCTACTAGCCCCAAAACCATTACTATTCATTACCAAGCCGTATGGTCTGAACCCATATGTGGATTAAATAATGATATGGTACACCTCAGAGCACCCAATAAGCAACACGTGTAAAAGGTGATCAGAATCACATTAAATATGAAGGGTATAAATAACAGTCCTTGTGATCTTCTTTAGACAAGGCTTCTGCCTTCTATCTAAGTCGTTCTTCCTCACTTTTCTGTATTCTTTCTTTCTATTTTCTAATTCTCACTAAGTGCAAATTAGTGAATGCTTTGTGAAACGTAGATTGTTTAGAATAGGTTTGCACCTTTCTATTTCCGCAACAATCTGTAAATTCTGTATTTGATACTTCATTATACAAATAGAATTTAAAAGTAAAAATCTATGTGTTTTTGTATTCAACCCCCCTTCTACAAACCTTGTTAACTTGAAGGTCGCCATCTTGGGACCAACAAGTGGTATCAGAGTAGATTAAAAGCTCTTTCTCTTCTTTGATAAAATCTTTTTAGATCCAGAATCCATTTCTACCATAAATGGCTTTTCAGGCTAACAAGGATAACTACAATGACACTGGCTCTCTTGCCAAACCTCCCCGGTTTAACAAAGATAATTTTCCTCTTTGGAAAACCAGGATGACCCTGTTCTTAGCAGAAGGGATCCCCAGATTCCATTCTTTATGGAAACTGGACCTTATGTCCCCACTACTCTTATTGTTGTTGTTCCAGCCACTACTACCACACCTGCAATTCCTGAAAAAACATTGTCCAGTGGACTGATGAGGACAAGAAACTTGTCAACATAGATACTAAGGCAAGATCCTTAATATATATGTCTCTGCCAGATGACATATTTTATTCCGTATGTCACATAAAGACTTCCAAAGAAATATGGGAGACTCTCTGTGTTCAATTTGAAGGCATTGACTCTCTTCTTGACATTAGGAAGATAAACCCCATACGAAAGTATGAGATGTTCATCAGTACCAATGAAACTCTATCCCAAGTTCATTAATGGTTTAAGTGTCTTCTCATAGACTTGAAAACCGTTGGTAAGGAGTACTCCAACTCTGAAGTACTCACCAAATTCATGGAATCTCTTCTTAAATCTTGGGAGACATACCCAATATGTCTCAAACTGTCCAAGGACCTCAAAACTCTCTCTCTAAGCGAGTTATATAGAATCATGCTAAATCATAAGCAATTTGATCAACTGAAGAATAATCTCATAAGAGATACCAAGGACTAAAAAAGCTCCTCTATAGCTTTACTCACCGAGTCCCTACCTTTAGCGACTCCCTCTACCGTGACAATCACTGAGTTAGACCCCACCAAATTTGAAGGCTCATCTGATGATGATGATACTAACTTAAGTCTCTTGCGCTATTGACCAACATGTTTCGAGATTTGCTGACAAAAGCAATTTCCAAAGAAACAAATATTTGACCATCGTTGACAAGCCAAAATCAACCTTTGTTGACAAAGCTTCAGCAATATGCTAATGGTCAAGGACTAGGTCACTTTGCTAGTGAATGCTGGTCAAAGAAGAACAATTTTCTATCTTCCGCTCCAACATCTTCTTCCTCTAAAGATGCTAAGGACTCTAAGCTGAAAGAGAAATATCGAAAGATAAAATCTCAGCGAATAGGAAAAAGTTTGGTCGCTAAAGACCATGACTGGGCTGAATCCTCAGAGGATATTCTTCTGATGATGAAGAAGACATTGTCAATCAATGTCTTATGGCAAAGATTGATGAAGTCGATGTTGGGCTCATGGCCAAAATCGAAGAAGTAGAAGAAGCTACTTAATCATGTACCTCATCAACATCTGTCTCCTCTACTCAGGTACCTACTTCTTCTAACTCATCTGATACCTTGTCAGCGCTTTACTCCGTGACAGTTGATCTTTATAATGCCTTAAATGGAAAATCTAAGGCTGACTCACTGAATGTTGATCTTCGTGAACGACTCAGTGCATGCCATTAAAAGATAAAAGTTCGAACAATTTTTTAAAGAAAATCTTAAAGATCAAAATTCTGTGAATGATCTTCTTTACGTTGAGCGTGAACAAGCTAACGCTAAACGTGAAAAGGCTCTCGCTGAGCTAAATGTTGAGAAAGTCACTATCAAGGGATGGTGCGTTGCCTTAGTAAAGGTCGATGAGATAATCTTTTCTTAGAGACCCGTATCAACAAAACGTTGTATTGGTTATTCCAAGAATGGAAAGAACCGTCAACAAGGCCATTCCTGCTTAAATTTGGAATGTTTGTCTCCTCCATCCCCGACCCTAATGACTCTCAGTGCTCTTCCTCTTCCTCTACACACACTGAAGGAGCTCCTAAGGGCATAAAGAAAACAGCTAAAGGCAAAGCCCATGCTGAACATCCTTCAAAGACTAAGACTCCCAAGCAAAAGAAACCTAAAATTTTGGGAAGTGGATCATCGGTCGTAGTTACCAAAAAGAGTTTCAAAATCCAATTAGTTACCAAAAAGAAATTTCAAAATCCAACACCTAGACTGATGATTGATCTTACTTCCAAAGTCACGGAAAAGCTCATTATTCCTCCTGTGTCTGACGCTGAAGGAATCTTAGGACCAGGGCTTGCTCACCTCAGGTTGAAAAACCCTAAGGGCTGCCAAGCACTTTACTTATCGCAAATGGTATCACTGTAGATTTACTTACTGATGCGGTAAAATATATATATAAAATAGTACCAAAATTTACCCTTTTAAAATCACCCAAACTAGATTGCCACACACAGGCAAGCGTACCTAATCAGGAATAATATAGTGTAGGTAAGTCCATGTATCATTCTTACCACTGGGAACAGTGAAGCTATCTATATTTACTCTATTAGTTCTACCAATTAACCTAACAATTATACTTTGAAAAAGGGGATTGTTGTGATTGGA
>LUCG01285405.1:0-11157 GCA_001633085.1 Carthamus tinctorius | reverse complement strand
TCCGAGTCGGACTTTAGTTTTGAGAATCCGAACCGGATTTTGAGCCAAATCCGAGTCGGATTTAGCCAAATCCCGAGTCGGATTGTGGCTAATCCCGAGTCGGATTGTGCCTACTTTCCATATCGGATGTTGAGGAAGATCACTCTTCAACGAAGTTGGATATTTTTGCTTGGGGGAGGTGTTATCTCTTGGGCTTCTAAGAAGCAGACTTGCATTACAAACTCAATGATGGAATCGGAGTTTGTTGTGTTAGCTGCAGCCGGTAAAGAGGCTGAGTGTCTAAAGGATTTGGTTTATGAGATTTCATTGTGGTCAAAACCAATTGCACCTATTTCTATTCATTGTGACGGTGCTGCCACTTTGGCAAAGGCTTATAGCCAGGTTTACAATGGGATGTCTAGACACTCGGGTGTCAGGCACAATATGATTAGGAATTTAATCAGGAATGGTGTAATTTCGGTAGAGTTTGTGAAGTCGCAACAAAATTTGGCAGATCATCTGACAGAGAGTCTAACTAGGGACTTAGTGCACAAGTCGGTAATTGGGATGGGTTTAAAGTCCATTTGATTTCTTAATGGTGAGATACTCAATTCCCCTCTAGTATGATATTAGAGGCTGAATTCAATGAGGAAAACTCACGCTTGAGAAATGGAACACACACATATGTTTATCATTCCAGGGTTGGTGTGTTCGGTGCCTATAGTAGTGAGGCTGAAATGTTCTTAATAATTCTTCTGTTAAAGTGTAAGCATGTACATGAGTTACGTATATGGTCATGAAGTGTAGCCACGCTTCGGAAAGCTGGGACTTGGCTTTTATACGATCATGAATGGATTGGGACACACGGCTTGATAATTGTGTCAAGTTTTGTAATTAGTGGTTTTATTTGAACTTATGTGTATGTTATCTTAAGACATTCAAATGGGTTAAAGGGTTCAATTTTTAGAACACCCTGATTCTCGAGTGTTTGGAATGTGTGATGTACTAACATGGAAATTCAAATCGATTCGATATTTTCATGTATGCATAAGTTTGGTTGTTTTATATTCTTGTTTGTATATGTCTATGGTTACACTAAAATGGGGAAGGATTTTTGGTGATTTTAGTATCACCAGGTTGTTTTAATGTAATGGGACGTATAGATTATCAATTGAGTCAAATGTAGCTTTGATCAAGTTAGGAGGTGTGGACTGCACGCTTGTATTCAAAAACGAAATTTGGTCTCACTTTTGGTTCAAGGTAGTCAAAAAGTTTTCCGCGATCTCGATCGCGAGGCCGTTTTCGTGACGCGAAAATGCTGTTTCGCGGACGCGAGCTAATGACGAGTGTACTTCCAAAGAAAAGGTGTTTCGCGATGCGAAGCTCAAAAGTTTTTGTGATAACATTCCAGCGGGTTTTTCGCGATCACGAGAATAGTGCCTCGCGACGCGAAAAGTGTCGGATTTTGGGATATCTCCTATTTTTGCTATTTATTCTCTGGATCTTTTGTTTGTGCCTTAAGCTACGAATTTTGGGATGAAATATCAGTATTAATAGCTGATATCTCTCTATTATTAATAACCAGAAGAAACCAAAAAACAACTCTCAAAACCCTAGTTATAGATCTCTCTTTGGTGCCCTGATTAGAGATTGTTCTCTTGTCGGATTATCCCCATAATCTGGATTTCGTGTAACTCGTGCATAGGGTCGAAATATCATATTCGGAAAGTGACTTTACACAATCCGTCAAGAAGATCCAAGTATGGTTTCAGATTCAGATTTCTCCTCCCAAAAGATCCAACAGTACATTTGCTTCTAACATCGTGCTAGTATGATGTATGAAAATTTTGTTTGCCTAATAAATTAATCTAAGATAGCCACCTTTGTATTGATTTAGTATTGAGAGAAATTGGCAGGTTTCATCAATTTCGATGTTGAGATCTTGATTCAAATGTTTGTATTAGGAAGTATAGTTTGTTTTCACTACATTATGTGTTTGTGATATACATATATCACATAAATTCAGTACGCCACAATATATATGTAATAGGGTGAGCACAGTTCGGTCCAGTTTTTGGTTAAAACCGAACCGAAAATCGAGCCATTCGGTTTTTGGATATCCAAACCGTTTGGTTTTCGGTTTTCGGTTTTTTTGCGGTTCGATTTTTTTCAGTGTGGTTCGGTTTTCGGTCTTAGGTTTTCGGTTTTCCATCTTTTTAATTTGTCAATTTCTTTAATTTGTTCAAAATCTTAAAAATCAATTCATTGAATATAGAATATAAAATAGAAATTTAAATGTTTGAAGTGTTTAAAAATAGATTATAGATATGTTTGAAGTGTTTAAAAGTTTTAAGGGTTTTAGTGTTTAGAATTAAAATGAGGTAGAAACTTTTATGGAAAGAAGGGTTAAGTTTTTAAAAGATGAGGGTGAAATTTAGTAATTATATATATATATATAATATTATATAAAAAATGAAATTAATAGAATATCGATTCGGTTCGGTTTGTTTCGGTTTTTCGGTTAACCGTTAGAAACGGTTCGGTTCGGTTATTTTTCGGTTATTTTGAGCCCTTGAATGCCAGTTAACCAGAATCGCGACCGCCGGTGAACCGGTTACACAAAGCCCGATGAAGGACCGGTTGAGGGCCCGCCGATTATGACCAATTTGGGTATTCGGACAAAACAATGAACCGGTTAAGCCCAAGGCCTAGTTAAAGGACCGGCTAACACCCAGCCCGACTTGGTTTCTATATAATTCAAATTTTAAAAAAATATAGCCCCTTCTTTTTTACCGTTGGGGAAAGGTCATATGACCGTTTTGATGCATTTTTGAATCTTTATTTTTTTTTATGTTCTAATACCCTCCCAACACTATAAATAAAGCGTTTGGGTATGAGTTCGATACCAAGTTAGAAAATGCAAAAAACGTTCGCAAATTTTGTATTCTTGCAGGCTCGTTATCGTATTCGTTATTCCTACACTGAAGTTATTCTCGTTACAAAACGCAAATAAAATTAGTTTTATAATTTTATATTTATATGTATTAAAAAAAATTGATTAGGCCCAAGGACCAGTTAGTGTCTGATCCGTAACAGGTTACATATACCCAGTTATATATATAACCTAAGCCGGTTAAAGATATTTACTCTTAAACCGTGATTGAACGGGGACCGGTTAAGCCTGGACCGGTCGACCGGGATACTGTTTATGACCGTTAACATCGGGACAGTTCAAGACCCAACCTAGCCCGGTTTTTATCCATTACGCATGTATGTAGCATGACAAGACCAAATACAGTTGTTGAAAAAGAATAGAGAATTTAATAACGACTTAAAATAAGAAGATACTGAAAGTCATGTCTTTGTAACATTAGCTTAAAGTCTCTAAATTATGCATGAATTAAAGGGAAAATAGTTATTCTTTCCAAAAGAAAATGTTAAATGTTAATTCATGATGTTATTATTTGAGTTGGTTTCAACGCGTGTTCAAAGAAAGCTATGGTAAAATAAAAACGATTAATTTTATTTATATATATCTATCTTATTATGTTGTTAAAATTCCAATGGATTCTTCCATGTAACATTGACCTTGTTAAGGCTGCTATTTCCATACACTTTTCAAACAAGGAACCTACGTACCACCTCACCCATATTATAATACTTCATCAATCTAGAACCCTAACTCATCCAAATCAACTTTTTTAGTTTCACCAAACCTAATTTAATTACCAGAAACACATATATAAAATTGAATTTGAGTAATTTTTATACTAAATCTACCCATGGTTGGTGATGATAAGTTTTAAATATTTTTATAAACTTCATACAGATAAAATAAATTATACATATAAGAAAACACGAAAATGTTCTAATAAAAAATCATGTTTGTTTGTCTTATTAGATATTTGTTTTAGAAAAATAGATTAATTAGTAAGATGATTAAAAGTTATAATATCATATTATCAAAAATTAGTTAGTGGTTACTAGCATGATCCCATGTCCACTCTCAATCCCCATTAATTACTATTTTTTTTAAAGTTATATAAAAATACATAATAATTAGTTTATATACTAGTAATAAGTTTTAGGGAAATTAATTATTTTAAGCAATTTTAATTTTTAAATACTGAATTCAATCCTAATCAATGTCTACCTAATCGTACTCGCCACCGGACCTCCATCAATGGTGGATACATGCTGTCGGCCACCTCTGCCATCAATCTTACATTGGCACCGTTTGAGAAAAGTAAACCTTTAATGGGAGTTAAAGTACAAAAAAGTGGAGGAGTTCATCCGTCAATGAGATCTCATTTTGGTCCCGATAAAATGTAAAATTGTTTATTAAAACTTTATCTGCCAATGGAGGACTTTATCTCCCATTGCACTTTACTCATTTTGGTCCCGATAAAATATAAAGTTATGCTTTGTACTCACGATAAAATGTAAAATAAAATTTGAGAAAAGTCTTTTTGCACTTTAACCACCAATGGAGGACTCATTTTGGTCCCTATCCTCCAAATGGCACCTTCGATAATGGCGGAGTTGGATAAAATTTGTAAAAGAATGAATGTTGAGGGACATAGTGGATAGGGCCAAATCTGCCAACTATTGAAACATCCGTCACTGTTTGGTGGCGGAGGTGGCTGGAAAAATTGGATCCGCCATTGGTGTAGGTGTGATGGCGGCATACCTAGTTAGTTTAGTAAATACTGGAAAGAAATTGGTTAAGAGATGAATTCAATATTTAAAATTGGTTAAAATATTAATTTTCCTAAATTTTAACTAAAAATAATTTGTTTATATTGAATTATTTTGATGTTTACTTAATCATTTAATATAAATAAGTCTTTCGATACAAATGAAATTTATCAATTAATATAACTTAACCAAACATTATAATACAGTAAAATATCAATGAAGTCTTCTATTAATTTGCTTATTTTATTTCCTTTACGCATTCGATTAATTTGTCCTTTAATTTTCTAGTATAACCATTGCTTTGGCCCTAAGTTATTGTATGTTTTTCATTTGAACAAATGAATATGAAATTTTCTTGAGAAGCAAAGTTTTTATAATAATTTTATTGTACTTTTAAAGTATTTTTCCTTGTTTACATGATTAATTATTATCCATTCACACTTGTAAACACATCTAAGGGCACTTTTGGATTTCTAAATGGAATTTGATCTAATTGGAATCCATGGAATGAATTTGGCTTAAATATGATTACATATTTAATTTGTAGGAATTCAATTTCTTTCACTTATTAAGCTAATGAATGATGAAGTTCTTAAATCATGGAACTTAATGGAATCAAAGGATTCCATCAAGATCATTCATGTAACCAAAGAACATTAAGAAATTTGGTCAAAAAAACTTATCATTCAAATTCCATCAAACTAATTTAAACTCCGTCAACCACAACATATTTGTTTAGATATGTACATAGTTATATATGTTTTTAGCTCACTTTTGCATTCCCACTATTTTTTAATAACTATTTTCTATATAACAAAATTTTAACAAAAAGTTGCGAACCTTTGAATCATAAAATTTTCCTATAATTATTTAAGATTTTCCCTTGATCAATTTCTTGACTCCGTCTTTCTAAGTGGTTACAAAAATAATGTTTTCAAATATGTATTAGGTAGTTTTCATTAAATATAAAACTTTGATGCTCTAGAATGGTTTTTGTGTGAAGTTGACCTTAATCTTGTTTAAGAAGACCAAAAGAATAAATTGATATTAAAAAGTCAAATTGAAAATTAAAAGAAAAAAAAAATGGAAGAGGAAGAAGGTTTCTACACACGTCCCTTCTCTCTATGTGTCTCTTGTACGTTTTACCCATTCCAAATCCAACCGCCATCTCTCCTTCCTTTATAAACCCCATTTCTCAAATACTTATATATACATATAAGTAATCATTCTCTTCACATTCAATCTTGCAATTATAACCACAAAGAATCAATCAAACATCCTGCTGCATAATAAGGTAATGATTTCTTCCTTCTTTTTTGATTGACTCCCCTCTTCCTCTGTTGCTTTTTTTTTAATTAACTAACGGGTGTTTGGTTCATAAAATGGAATTGGAATTCATCAAAGGAATTGGACTAATGCCAAATGAAGGATGAATTCTTTAAATTGTGGAATCCAATGAAATTCAAAGGATTCCATCAAATTCATTTCACAGACCGGTATTCAATCAAAGAAACTTGTCATCACAATTCCATCAAGTTAATTTGAATTCCGTGAACCAAACACCTCCTTAAGTTGCTAACTTTAATTTCAATCAGATATGCAGATATTCTTATGAGTTCGGTTTATGGGCTTTTTAATTCAATTAGCAGGGTTTTCAAGAATCCACTAGATAATAATTGCTTTTTTCTCATTTGTACAGCGAATTTGGCATATACTTTTGGCGGGCAAAGGGAATAAAATTCAAAGATGTTGGGAGAATTGATCACAAGTAGTCTTGTGTAAGTATTTTTCTTCTTCAGTCTCAAATCAAATTTCAAAACATTGGTTGCAAACTAAATTATGTTTTCAATTGTATGTTTGGTTACTGGATGCAGGTTGGTTCTTGGATACGCATATCCCGCGATCGAGTGTTTTAAAACTATCGAGAAGCGCGATGTAGGAAATGCAGAATTAAGATTTTGGTGCCAATACTGGTAAGACCTTCTACGATTTCATTTAGCAAATACGAGTTCCGTAACAAATGTTGATATATACCTGTTTCTTTTTTGTTATCAGGGTGATCGTTGCGATTCTCACAGTGTTCGAAAGAGTCGGTGATGTATTCATTTCATGGTATGTAAATGTATACATTTCAAATTATGGGTTTTCTTTATGTGTTAATCTTGTGCTGAAAAGGTGGCTTATTTGTTCAGGGTGCCAATGTATGGAGAATTGAAGCTGGCTCTCATTATTTACTTATGGTCTCCTAAAACAAAGGTAAAAATATCAACAAACCAATGTTGTTTATGTATTTTGGTTCCATAGAATTTGCTAATAAAAGGAAGTTTTTGTGGGTGTTTTGGTTGCAGGGTACAGGGTTTGTATATGATGCACTGCTGAGGCCATTTATAGTAAGACATGAAACAGACATAGAAAAGAGCTTAAAGCAATTCAGAGACAGGGCATGGGATGTGGCAATTTACTATTGGCAGAACTCCACAGAATTAGGCCAAACAAAAATCTTTGAAATCTTTAACTATCTGATTTCAAAACCCTCTTCCTCAAAACAAGCATCTCATCATCAGGTATCATTAGCAAAAAATCATCTCAACACAAAATTTAACCATTTTCAATAGCATTTGATTGTAATTGTAGTGATTTATATGTTGCAGGTGTTGCAAAACCATCAAAAACCTCAGATGAATCCAACTCCAAATTCAATCGGATCAGAGCAGGGTGATGACAGATGGGCACCCACCGCTCCTCCGGCGCCGTTCGCCGGCCACCATCCCGCGTATCCGCCACCGTCACCAGATAGACATGGTTCTAGTTCAGCTAATAAAGAACCGGTTTGGCTAAGATTTAGGCGCTCTAGAGGACTTTAATTTATCAAAAAAAAAAGTCGTAGTTATCGTTGACAAAGATTGTAAAGAAGCAAGAAGAACAAAATTTGCATTCCAATTCTTTTATTAATCCAATTTGTTTTTATCTATTTGTATTCCACTTCTTTTATGAGAAATTAAAACTCCCCCATGATTGGATTTGGGGTGTTTTGCAATTTATTTACCTGTGTGTGTGTTTGGTTACAATCGGGAGGTGGTTCGGAGTCGAAGAGACCGAAGAAAGCAATCCAAGATTTGGGTTACGAGACGGAGGCACGAGTCGGAGAATCGGTTCCATAGGCGGTGGAAGACGGTGGACCCATCGGAGTCCGGAGAGGTGGACATGGGTCGGAGGTATGCCCAGGCGGCCTGTTTCACAAGCCGGTTTCTGATCGGAATCTCGTAATCGGAATGGGTGGCAAAGGAGGGGACTTTCGGCGACTGGACCGCGGCTGCCGTGGACGGGAGGATGTCGCGAAGGGAGGTGTAGGAAGCTGGTTTCAGAGATAGCAGCTCGAAATCGGCCGAAGAATTACACAAGGAGGGTGTGGTGGTGGTGGTGGAAGAATTAGTATGGAGGGTTAAATCGGATGGTGGTCCGACGGAGTTCCGGCGGCGGAGGGTGGAGGTGGGTTTAACGTCCTCCATGGGAGGAGGGAAGTAGGATGGAAAGGAGGAGTATATACAAGTCTTTTGAAAGAGAGATGGATGGAGGCCAAATTGGTTGCCAATTATTGGTTCTCTTCCATTCTATTCCACCACTTACAAATAATAACAAATTTGCTATTTAGAGTAAATGACAGCTTTGATCCATGTGTGCCTCATTTTGTTTGTTTTTGGTCCCTACGGTTCATTCACTACAAGTTCGCTAACGAGTGATTGAATTTATTACGGAATTGGTCGTTATCGACGGTGTCATCCATTTCTTGTCTTTTAGGTTGCGTTTAGTGCACATGTTGGATGGTGGACGATAGGGCATGACAAGGTGGAACAACATGGACTAAAACTCGTTTTCATGGAACAAAATTGGACTTGGACCAAACTTAAAATTATTTAGTTATGCCTCACACAATACAAATCTTAAATAAAAGTATAAAACTCTCCCATATACAAAATATGGAATCTAAAAACTCTCCCATATTTTGTATCCGGAACCTAAAAACTCTCCCAAATTTTAAATTCCGGAATCTGAAACCTAAAACTCTCCCAAATCGATCTCTCAGGTTAGATCGAAAACAAGGAAAAAGACCTAAAGTAGTTTTTATCCGCGTATTAGGTTAGGGACTTACGGGATTGTTTAGTTTAGTTTATTGTTTAGTTTGTTAAAATGGTTTACAAAATATTTTAAGTAATTTTACATTAATAAAATTATAAATACGATTTATGTAACTTATTTTAGTTTTAATGAATAAAATTATAAAATTCTAATTTAAGGGTAACTTAGTCATTTTAATAGTTTAGTCTTGTCTATCCAACTTGCCAAGTGCAAAACAAACAATTAGTTTAGTCTTGTTCTAGTCGTACCAAACATAAAACAAACAATTAGTCTCTATCACGTCATGTTCGGCCTCATCCAATTTGTGTGCCAAACACTACCTTAAGGATGTTGCTAATACTAAAAATTGCACCTAAGACGACTTAAGGTTTACTTATGAGGCTTATCCGTCAAGAGAAGAGAAACTTTTCAATAAGACGTACAAAAGAGGATAAAAGAAGGTAAACAAAGGACATTTGATGACGCAGGAAAAATCTCAGGACGAGGAAAAAACTTGCGGCCGACTTAAGATCAAGTCGACGTTCCACTAGCTTATCACCAACCAAGGATGATATCCTTGATGTTACAATATGCGGTCGTACGTTACAAGAGAGAAAACGGATGATCGTAAACAAATTACAAAGGATCGTAAAAGAAATCAAAGTGTATTCGTAGAGGTTGCTTCCGAGCTGAATCTCCTACTTCTCGTAACTTGATATTCTTTTTTAGGCTTCTCTTTGTAACAGTCAGGCATTAATTTTTCTTCATGGATAATGGTCGTAGCGGTCTCGACATTAATGCTCCATTGAATCTTTGTCGTCGGTTATGTGGGTTACACATTGATTGCTTTAATCCTCTAATAAGACAACAACTAAAATCTAGGAAACTGTTAAGAACCGTTAGTCTTAAGATTGCAACGCGATGTCGTACATTATATTAAGACATCGTCCGATGATTATATGAAAGTTGTACGACGGTGATTTTCCTTTGAATGATAGTTTTACTTTTTCCCTCTCAGGACCTTATTTAAATACAAGATTATAATCCTATATGTAATCCTATATATTTATGTCGTCGTCGTGTGTCGTAGATTTTTACCCAAACAATTTGCACCTAAAATTCAGAAAATAAAATTGTCATTTTTTTATTTCTGAAATTTACTAATAATTCTTCTGAGATTTACCTTGATTAAGTAACCGAATTAGTTGGATTCTAACTAATCATAATGACACATTCGTATGACGTGGGTCTATACATGTGACGTGGGGGCGATTCGTTTCAGGACAGCTGTCGCCTCAGGGCTTATCAAGGGTTTATTTTCGGCGGTAAATCCGAATTTCGAAAGTTTATAAAAAGGGGAAAAATCGTTGCCTTATTTACACTTTCAAGTTTTTCTGAATAGATTTGCCCTAATTTTTCAAAAAGATTTTCCTACCTTTTCGATCTTAGACTTATATATAACGTAATTTCCTTCTTCGTTTTCCGTATGCGTCTCAAGACCCTAGCCAAGAAGTCTACTTAGAAATTTGACTTGGTTCGTTTTCTTCGTCTTAGGAATAGTTTAGATAGGTTTGATTTAATTGAATTGATGGAGCCTAGGAGCTCTATTCAGAACGAGAGCGATCGTGATGCTTTTCTTGCGTTGTCTGGTTTACCCGACAATGCCTTCTTAGTCGCCCCAAGAGAGATTAGGCCCGGCGCTTGCCCATAAGGATTTTTCGTTCTTTACGAATACCCTTTCAAAATAGGTTTTAAATGGTCGTTTTCAGTCCTGTCTAGGTCTTTCATGTCCACATTTCAGGTCACCCCTGGGCAACTTATGCCTGAATTTTAGAGGGCCATTCAAGTGATTGAACGCGTCACTTAAAATTGGGGAATCCCTCTTTTGATGTCGTAGATCTGCCAATGGCATACACCATTAAACCAGATAAATATCATAGGTATGGACCTTTTCCTAAGGGTAGAAAGGATAGCGTTCTCGTTCAAAAAACCCAGATGAACAATCGAGGTTGGAAGGCGAGATACGTTTTCGTACGTCCGTCGTCCGTCCAGGTGGAGGAGTGGAATATTCCTAGATGGAATAACTTAGGTATCTGATCATTCTAATGAGTCTATATCCGGGCATTGGTATTTATTGATTTTAATCCTATGTTTTTGGTTTTGCAGTTATCGACTTCACAAGCATCCCTTCTTCTGACGAATCTAAAGCCAAAGTCGAATGTTTCTTGGAGTACGGGGTTAAAGAGCGCTCATTTGTTGATCTTTCGGACGACGAAGAAGACATTGACATGGTTGTGATAGAGGAGGAAGAAAAGGAGTCTGAGAAGAGGGAAGACGAAGAAGAAGAAGAAGAAGAAGAAGAAG
>LUCG01285392.1:0-15081 GCA_001633085.1 Carthamus tinctorius | reverse complement strand
ATTTTTTTAGCACTTCTCATTTGAACCTAATACTATATATATATATATATATATATATATTGCATAAGATTACTTTTGGGATGTTAGATCTTACATGGGAACTCTCTGTTTCTGTATGGACATATGGTTTTTAGCTGAGCTGCTGTAGCTATATGCCTACATGACTCTGCATCTAATAGATGATTTATAGTGAAATGTGTATAAAGGAATATGAGTAGAAAGATTGACTATAATAAGAACACCTTCCACAATTTTTAGATGATATTTAGAATGTGTTGAGTTTGTGTATCCATCTGTACTGGGATGAAGAAAAATGTTGACTGCTCTCTTTTAGGGATGGAGCAGCTGTGCGAGTACTATATGTGCTTGTCAATAATCATACCAGAGTTATAAGGGGATGGCAATGTGGAGTGGAAATAGCCAGAGTTATGAGCAAGGTTTTGAGTCTAATTATGTTTGCGGATACACTACTAAAGCGAGGATGCTATTTCATCCTCTTTATAGGGCATGATAGCTTCAATTGTTTTTTCGAAAGGAAAAGTGGTGCATAACTCTCTTTAAGTTTATTGTGACCGGTGGTGAAAGATGATCCACATAACTTATGCCATGTTGTCTTTTAGTAGCACATATGTTTTTTGAACTTACTTCTATAGTTTCCTATGGCCTAAGTATCAGTTTCACCTTATCGAGGTGGATGGGATAGACTGTAAAAGCTTTGTAACTGTTTTATGTTGGGTTACCATGCTTTAGATCCCTAAATGACATGTACCTCATGCTGTTTTTGGTGTTTCATGACGATACATATGCTTTTCTAAAACTAGAGAATTAGTGATCTCTACCACATTTATACAGTAGGATATAAGATACTTTTATGTTACATTGGTCGGTGGGGAAATCCAAATGTCAAATGCTTTTATTGGTACAGACTTATCGAAATCTGTTTAGCCAATAGTGAGGATGACGCATTGATGTTTATGTTCATTACTACAAACAGAAGTTACGTGTTAAAGTTTTGCACATAGTTTGTTACTGTTTATACTTTTGGTTGAAAAGCTATTGGCCACACATGTTTCTGTGTTGCATATGCTTAGCGTATTATTTATCTATTTTGATTCCTTGAGTGTTTATTCTACAGTTGAACTGGAGAAACCAATGCATTGTGATATCAAGGTTACCAACATCTCAGACAAGCATGTTGCCTTTAAGGTATGCTTTTCGCCCTAGATTACTTGAGTTATTTTGGAAGCTTGTTATTTCTGGTTGCTTTGTTCATGTTATTCTTTTTTTTTCTTTTCCTTGTTTTTTACCAGGTCAAAACTACTTCTCCCAAGAAATACTTTGTGCGGCCAAATACTGGTGTTATACAGCCTAAGGAGACATGTACCATAAGAGGTGCTATCTGAACTTTTCAGTGAAAAGGGAACAAATTGACATCACCATATATTTCATTAGTCAACTTACTGAGTTAGAACTATAATTAAAACAGTCATACACACAAAGGGGTATTGTACACCTATCCTGTATAAGTGTACAACACAAATACATTGGCATTGCAAGGGAGTAGTGATACAGAGTAGCATTATACAATGACATAATGAGATCATACACAATATTATCATGGATGTTTGGGAACTTTTACATCACTATATGTGTTTAGCCATTGCCTGGGAACTCTTGCACCAAAATTTTCACAACATGCTATGAGAATCTATCCGCTAGATCCTGTTATCCTGCAATTAACATCTTCTGGAGGTTGTTGAGTTGTGTGTACACTTTAAAGTATCTGCCTTCTACATTTACATTTTAATTGAGAGGCAATTGCAGGTTGATACTAAAGCTTTCTAGGCATGTAAAGAACACATGATCTTTGTTCATTTATCTGAAGTTGAATCCCCCTTTTTATCATTTGACTTAGTAATGACATTTCTTCTAACTTAAACTTGTTGATATACATTTAGTTACCCTTCAAGCTCAAGTTGAGTACCCTCCGGATATGCAATGCAGAGACAAGTTTCTTCTACAAAGCACCCCAGTTGCTGCAAATACTGATACCGAAGAGCTTCCACAAAATACTGTAAGAATATTTTGTGGGAGAATATTTACATTCCGTTCGATTCAAGCTTTATTGAAATGATAATTAACAGTCGAGCGTTGTATTTCTTGCATCCAGTTTATTAAGGAGCCTGGTAAACAATTAGACGAATGCAAGCTTAAGGTCTGCTACATTGCTCGCTCTGATCAGGGAAGCTCAGATGATAGTGGTACTCCCAAACAAAGTTCTGATTCAAGCTCTGTGAGTTCAATAACATTTTCTTTTTCCACTTCATATTTTTTAAATTTGAATTGAATCATTTCTGAGTTCAAATTTATTTTAATAGATGAACTTAAACTTCATCTTAAAATCTAGGATTGCATGTCTGCAAATACATTGGAACTTTGTTGCATTCATCAAACTTGCCAGAATTAAGATTTTCGCATTTCTTCTTTACATATATTCGCTGTATAAAAAACATAATCCACAATTATTTCCCATCCATCTTGATACTCTTTTCTTACATTTTTTCCCAAGAGTAGCCAATGTAAGTTTGCAACATTCTCTCAAGGAAAGGTTTCTCCGATTCTAGTGTCTTGCTATGCATATGTATATGTATATGTATATGTATATGTATATGTGTGTGTGTGTGTGAATATATCTACATATTCAACATACTGTGGATGTTTAAAAGAATTCACAAGCTGGCTCTCAAATGACAAATATTTAATAAGGAACCGTAGGAAACAACTATTTATGAACTATTTTTTGTGAATATCATGAACTCATGATAGATATATTCATGAATATGTAGATATATTCATCATGAATATATACCGTAAACAAGTTATTCATTATATGCCTGGTTAAAATGGTAAATCATAAGACACTTATGGTAGTTAGCTTATTTTACGACAATAGTGTATAGAAACTGGAATAACTTGCTTACATTATTTCTTCAAATGCAAAACCAGGCTGTTCAGACCGCAAGAGCCGCTAGGGATTCAGCCGTGAGAGAGGCAACTCAGCTGCAACAGGAACTGGTACATTTACTTCTTTACCCTCACACGGTAGCTGCTTATTTAGTAAACACGACCCCTAAGCAGTGCTTACTCTGTAAGCATTTGGTAAATGACTCCATCTGTCCTTATAGGCAAAAGCCACCTGATTATGTGGACTATTTACTAATGGCTACCCGCCTCTTACCGACTAAGAGGTGCTTACCCCGGTAAGAAGGGATATTGTTTACCAACACACTTTAACCCACAAAATATGCTGACTCAAATGTCGAGCCAGTAAAGCGCTTACCCAATTTGTCTTGGCAAACGGCCTACAAGATAGTTTTACGCTTACATTATTTTATAAATTTGCTTCAGTAATAGAACTAAAGATTCCAATGTATTTGGGCTCATGTCAGGAAATGCTAAAGAAAAGGAGCAGAGCCAAGGCTAGTCCTGGATTCTCGATAAGACTCGCGATAGCTGCTGGAGTCATCGGGATAATAGTTGGTTTTCTCTTAAAGTTTGCTCTGTCTTCACCACCACTGCCACTGCCACCGCCACCAACACCGACAGCACCGCCAACAGCAGAGGGGGTAGAATGATTTTCCTAAAAAAAAGGGATTATGATGATGATGATGATTCTTTTGTTCATTTTTGAACAAGTTTGTCCAAATTAAGTTGATGATAGCTTTATGTGTTGTTTGTCTTTGTACATGGACCATTGCAAATTGCGACATTAATTGTTCGTTGGTACTTGTTTTTCCTCGATACGTAAATGAATTTTTAACTAATCTATACGTTGGCAGCTCGTACCGTTTGAAATCGAAATTCAGATAAGCCCATTCAGCTATTAAGTTCATAAAGTCAAAAGTAAACAACAAGTCCTGTATGGATAAAGTTGTGTGTGTAAATTAGTTTGTATGAAGTCGGAAGTTTTTTGTTTGAGATAGCCGATAGGGTTTTCATGGATGGAGAGGAATTGGGACGGACAAATCTGCGGAAAACTTGGATTTTTACATAAAGCTCCTACCCAAAAGCTTACCGAATAAGCCATTTTTTGTATCATGAAGTCACTATCAAAATATCATGTATGGCTGATTGAATAAGTTATCACTCCAATTAAGCTCGTTAAATTGCTAACAAACATGCCCTTAAATTAACTATGATATACTTTAAGGATCATATTTTCATATATGCATGGAAATTATTCGGTGTACCGCGTGTATCATTACCGTTTAGATGCGTCAAACATTTTGAATTTATTTTTCATACGAGCTCTTATATAGAGAAGGGATTTTTGGTATCAAAATGGATTGTCGGTAGGTATTCGTTACCCTGTAAATGTTTACTAGGTAAGATTCTCGATTCTTGCTATACCTTCTATCGAATAAAATTCTTGATCTTTATCTTGTTCATCCGGTAAGGCAAGTGAGGCTCCGTAAATATTTGTTAAACAACTCTTACTATTGTACCACACCACTATTTATAAGCTATGACTTTATATCTTAACCATAAACCAGTTTGGTTTGTTGAGATCTATATGAGATCATGTGAGAAGAATTATCATTTCTTATAAGAAGTGTGATAACTACTTTTAAACCTTTTCTTAGTACATCTCATCATACTTTTCATCCATTTTTCATCCAAATATTGATAACCACTTTTCACGTTTCTCAGCAAATCTAACACTTTTCACCGGAGCCCAACCTTGTATTTAATATGATTTATTTTAATGATATAAGTCATGTAACAACAATTGATTGGAGAGGTTTCAAATTCGGGTCATCGTGACTTGGTGCCATGGTGTCCGTTGCACCAACAACCGTTAATTTTTTTAATTGTTTTTAAAAAAAGAGAAAATAATTATTATAGCCATTTGAGAAAAATGAATTCACCTCCTAGCCACTTTCTTGATGAGTTTCACCATATAATCATCAAAACCCGCCAAGATGAAAACCGGCCCCGGGCGGGTTACTGATTTTCCGGCCGACAAGCATTTTTCCAGCCAAAAACAAGCGAGATGTGACTTTTTTTTTGTGAAACCCACCCAAAGAAACCCGCCCGGGGCGGGATTGAAAATTTTACCATTTTGGTCCAAGTTTGGAAGATAATTAATTAATTATGATCGAGTGTGTTACGTGTTTCCATGTGGGTATACGCAATTTTAACCTTCTATTTTTTTTCAAGGTGTGTATACATATTATCTTCCACATGTCAATTACATATACCATAGTTATGATTGAGTGTGTCAGGTATTTCCATTGCAAAGGACCACCTTTGAACCTTCTCTCCTTTTTCAAAGTTGTAAAAATACAAAACCCGCCCGAGACGGGTTTTTTTGGGCAGGTTTCACCAATTAGTTGCCGCCGGCTTGTTTTTTGGCTGAATAAATGCCCGTCAACCGGAAAACCAGTAACCTGCCCGGGGCGGGTTTCACCTGGGCGGGTTATATGGTGAAATTCATCAAGGAAGTGGCTAGGAAGTGAATTCGTATTTATCAAATGACTATAATAATTATTTTCTCTTTAAAAAATGGAAATTGTATTGAATTACAAAAAATACAAATTCATCCGACATGGACATGCCCATATCACATGGCCACATGGGGCTAATAGGAATGACTAAAGAAATGTAGGGGTGCATTATTTGAGAAAATAAAGTCAAGGGGGGCGATGTGTAAAATTAAAATTCGACCAAATGGGCGGGAAAACATTCATCAAGCAAAGTTGTCAAAACCCTAACTCCAAATCCATTTTCGCGCCTCACCGCACCACCACCGGACCTCCTTCCCATTTCTGCAAATTGCTTACAGATCGAAGATCATGAAGAGAAGTCTCCACCATTTCTGCATCTGAATCACCTTCGTTACCCCTACAAAATCATCAAAACCCTAACTTTCCGACTCGCTGAATTGTAGATTTGAGCAGTTGTTGTTGTAATGGAAAACCAGCTGATGCTACCGACCTCATCCGATGAAGTCATCACCGAGCTCAGCATCGCCAACACCGAGCTGGAGAACAGATCATGGAGCTTGTTCGCTGTCCTGCTTTCCATAGGGCGTCCGGTTCCTCCGATTCAGCTGGCATCTCGATGCACTTCTTCTTCTTTCGAAGCGTCTACGGAGTTCGTTGAATTCGTTTGCTCCATGCCTAACTCGCCTCTATCGCTGACGAGTGATGGATTGGTTACGGTTTCCTCCGCTGTTTGTATGGGTTTGAAGCGGTTTCTGTGGAATTCAAGCCGAGGTTTGAGGATTTTGGCTCCTCGGGGGATAACGACGGGAGGGTGTTGGCGTAAGAGGGCAGCGGAAGAGGTCGAAGTGACGTATTACCGAAAGCGAAGGAGATTGAGTCCGAACGATGCATCAGAGAAAGCTGATCAAACGGATTTGGCTATGCCTGTTAGGATCTCAAATGCTTGTGGAAAGGTACTTCATTTTCTATTTTGCATATATATATATATATTTATATATATATATATATTATAGACTTAGGATCAGGTGAGGTGAGATCAAGCTGTTTCCATGAGACCGCGTGAGACCAATACAAACTTCACAAAAAAGTACCGTCAAGATAAATAAAACTCGAATACGCAGACCTAAAAAAACACTTTCAATGTAAAAAAATATCCAAAACAAGGTAAAAAATGAAACCTTCACAGCTCAAATTACAAATAAATAATGCCAACCTTCACAGCGGAAATGCTGTGAAGGTTTCGTTTTTTTACCTTTTTTTCTTCGATAGTGTTTTTTAGTATGTTTTTACGATGAATGTTCAATTTTTTTTACCTTCACAGGTGTTTTGATGTGAAGTTTCATAAAAAATATGTTGGTCTCACCGGTCTCAACTATCAAGGAAAAAGCTTGGTCTCACCAGAACTTAACCCTATATATATATATATCCAGAACTTGCTGCAACTATATGTATCTATTTATCATGACAAGGTCTAAAAACTCTTCCTTTGGGTGTAACTCGGGGTGTAAACGAGTTGAGCTTTTAACGAGCTACTCGAGCTTGAACTTAGCTATTATGAAGCTCGAGTCGATCTCAACCACAAAATAAAGCTTGCTTAACTTAACGAGTCAAGCTCCATAACAACCAATATTCAAGTCGATTTGTTCGAAAGCTCGATTAAACTTTACGAGCCGAGCCGAGCCGAGCCAAACCATTAGAGCATACTCTTTTTTCGAGCCAAATATTTATAGGTTTAAAGATTATATGATCAAAATATAAAATTCATTGAGCTTGAGTGAATAAACGAGTTAATGGATCTGGAATTCAAGCTCATTAACGGGCATATGGAAAAATATTTGAGCTCGAGCTCGACCCTACTTTGGAAAAGTTAATTGAGCTTGAGCCTAAGATTATTTTTTCGAGCCAAGCTCGAATAACCTGCTACTTGACCCGACTCGGAGACTTACACCCCTAGGTGTAACCCATCAAATTGCGATTTTACATCCTATTGCAATGCTCCTGTAATTTCACACTTTGGATCCTTTTAATTTAAAATCAAACTTTCTCTTTTCTTATTTATCAGATAGGTTGCCATTTCATGGATTGTAGTATTGTACCCCACTTGAATTGCTTGACTTGGTCAGTATTGAATGATTATAAAATTTTCATTGATAGGTCTTCTATCATGTCGATGATGACATTGTAAGGAGTGTGATCATGAATGCAAGAAATCAGTCAGTTAGTATATGTAATGACAATAGACCAGATGAATTGATGGTTAATATGTCATCACTCATCAACTTTGATGCTCAGCCTCTAAATCATGGATTGAAAGGTAAACATGAAGGTGAAATGGAGATGGGTACAATTTTGAGTACGAAAGAGTTTGGAAGCAATAATAGTTTTCTCGGTAATGATAACTACATTTGTATCCCTAGTCCTAGTAAAACAGTATTAGAAGGGAACTTTTTTCAGTTTCAATCATCGTCTCATCTAACTGAGAGTTCAGTTGTGCGGATAGAAGACTTAAATAGCAAAAATTGTAGTACAGCATCTTGCCAAACAGATGATAACAAGAGGGTACTTTCACTGGTGAAGGCTTGGATCGACAAATGTTCTTCTAGGGATAACAACAACTCACTTGAAAGACAAAGACTTGTGGAGGGAAGAGAAGACGAACGTATCTTAGATTCTGTTACCCAGAGAGGCGATGATGAAATTATGTTAAATGACGCTGTTTACGGGGACATGATAGCTGAATCTAGTTTTGGAAATAGGAACACTTTGAACGGCAATGACATGACACCTTGTCCTGGCAGTGGAGAAAAGGCATTTTTCCAAGAAGTCGGCGAAGAAAGCATAGTTACACCGAAAGGCACTGAAAATCTAAGCACCAAAGAAGCTCATATGGACGATTTAAAAGAGGAAGAGAAAGCCATTTGTGGAAATGGAGAGTTACTTTGTTTGGAACATGGTGACGGAGATGCTGAAAATCTGGTAATGAGTAAGGAAATGGCTTGTAAAGGTGACCATAAAAAGAAGAGCAGTATCAAGGGCAAACACATGAAATTGATGAATTCTACAAGAGGGATCAACTCTGTTGAGCGGAAGCATCTGCCAATATCTTCTGCAGAGCCGGAAGTTGATCCAAAGGATGAAAAAACTTATACAGTGCAAACAGCCTCCATAGCAACAAACAAGGGAAATGATATTGTTGTCCATATGGCACAAAAGGATGGTAGAGAAGACAAGAAGTCAGTTTTTGTGAAGCAGAAGTCAAAGCCAACTTGTGACCAGAAGATGCACACGATTGAAAAAAGGGAAAGGATAAAAGAGAACAAGGAAAAACCTACCTCAACTGCTGTGAAGGTGAGCTTCAACAATATAATTTCCCAACTTATTAGTTAACCGTCATAACACTTAAAAGGTTTGGATGCTTCATTTGCAGGATCATTCAGAGCCAAGAGTAGTGCCAACGTTTGATGCTTATATTGTAGAGGAAGAAGAAGGTTCAGGTAATGAACACAAAGATGAATTCTGAATTCAAAGATACAATCTTAAAAGACCTAATATCATGACAGAATTTAATACAGTTTTTGTTTGTTGTTTTTTGCATACGAAATACACAGGTGGTTATGGCACAGTGTATAGGGCACGAAGGAAAAAAGATGGAACAACGTTTGCTGTTAAATGTAAGCAGCTGAATATCTCGGTCATACCATACCTTTTTGGTTCAACAATGTTAACTGAAGAAGTGTTATTTGTGAAGCAACTGCATTAAATTTATAGCAACCAAGCTTTCTGGTTTAAATACATGCATAATATGACCAAAATTGGCCTGCTTTATGATAATTAATAAGTACTTTTCAAGTATTCAACAATGTTAATACTAATTTCAACAAATGTTATTTATCTGCTAAATCTGCTAGCATCGTCATTGCTGACGCTTTCTGCTGCAATTTGTTCTGTTTACTTGATAACATCCTGATAAGCATTTATGGAGGCCATGCTCACTTGACATTGGTGCATTATGGTTTTGCAGATCCTCATGCAAATGCTAACAGACATCATGTGCATAATGAATTAAAAATGCTGGAGAGATTTGGGTAAGGATGTTGAAACATATTACTTTAAAGTTGAAACAATCTTCTCTGTTATGATACTGATGCACAATGCTATTATTCTTCAGGGGTAAGCACTTTGTGATTAAATACGAAGGCTCGTTTAAAAGTGGCAATTCTCATTGCATCGTTCTTGAGCATTTTGCACATGACAGGCCTGAGGTGATTTTCTAATCATCTGTTTCAAATAAGCACGTAATCGCTGGGCATTGTTATTAATATGCTTTCATTTTGATTGTACTTTAGGTTTTGAAGAGAGAAATAGACGCTTATCAGCTCCGGTGGTATGGCTACTGTTTGTTCAGAGCACTTGCTAGTCTTCATAAACAGGTAAATATTTGATGCAAAGAAACTTCAACTTACATGGATACCCAGATCAAAAAATCAGTATTTAAATTTTGTGCTTCAGGGAGTTGTTCACAGAGATGTTAAGCCTGGAAATTTCCTTTATTCCCGCAAAGCCGCTAAGGGATATCTCATAGATTTCAACCTCGCGACTGTAAGTAATTCTTTACCTGTCACCAGAATTCACCTGAGTTTTTATCAAATTTTCGTTGATAATACGATATTTACTAAGACATCAAATATCTTTTTACACAGGATTTGCATCAGAAGGTTGGATCAAATGGTGAGCTCCAATCAGTGTCTTTGTACTTCATTTTTATACAAATTAGGTTGCTAGCATGGGTTTGAATTTGCCATTTCTTTTGGGGTGTTGGTTGGTTTTCCATTAAATCCTGTATAGAAAAAGTTTGTGTGGATTCATCTGTCTGTGTCGACCGGGAAGGTTTTTGTTGGAGAGAGCTTTTTCATAGACGGAAAAAAGTGCTTTTGAAATTGGAGTGACTTTTTTGGAAAAACTTGTCTTTTTGCATAAAGCTCCTCCCTAAAAGCTTACAGAATAAGCCACTTCCTATACCATTAAGCCACTAAATGGTCATATATAACTGACTGAATAAACTATGAGTCTCATTAATCTCATTAAACCGCTAACAAACATTCCCTAAAATAGTAATGTAGACACTTATTTTGAAACATATAAAAAATATTATGATTTTTTTTTGACGATTTAACTTGTTTTTTTCACAGAAAAATCCAAGTCGTATCATGCTGCAAGTTTTGGTCTTGTCCCTCCATCTCATCTGCAATCCCTTCCTCTTACCAAAAGTAGGAAATATACAAGTTCCAAAGCTTTAGAAGCCGGGGCACACTCTAAATCTCTTTTGCTCCACAAGAACTTGAAAAGAAAGACCGACGAATTGAAGGACCATAAGGACATGAATATGCAGAGTGTGATGAAAAGCCAAGGTGCTGATGGTTCTGGAATAACCTCTACAAAGGATGCAACAAGCACTAGAGTTCCTTCGGCTGAACGGTTAAGGGAGCCTATTCCCTGCAAAGGTAGAAAAGAACTGTTAAACCTGGTACACGAAGCAATGCAGGCTCCGGATCATGAAGCAATAAGCACTCCAACTTCAAAGCGAAAGAGGGTTGCTGCTCCTCCAGCAAAATCAGATAAGAAGTTTATTTATATGACTCCAATGCCTCTGCAATGCACTGGAGTTGCTGTTGCTGGCTCTGGTTTACTTAAGAACAAAGGTGTGCTCTCTATTTGTGTTTGCATCGAATTAAGCTTACTCAGGGGCCGTTTACTAAACACTTACCGGTTAAGCACTTACGGATATCATTTACCTTATTGATCGAGCTTGACAAGGACATAGACAGTTAGGGGTTGTTTGGTTGGTTTTCCAATAAGTCCTGTATGGATAAAGCTATTTGTGTGGATTAATCTGTTTGTATAGATTATGAAGGTGGGAGAGCTTTTTTCATAGATGGAAGGAGCATGTTTTTTAATTGGGAGGGGAGGGTTTGGAAAAAACTTGGCTTTCTGCATAAAGCTTTCCCCCCCTAGAAGCTTATTGAATAAGCCACATTCTGTATTGTTAAGCCACCAAACAGTCATGCATAGCTGACCAAATAAGTTGACTCCCATTTAGCTCATTAAGCTACTAACAAACACGCCCTTACCCGGTAAGAAGTGTGCTTAGCAACAATTCATTTTAAGATTGAGAATGTTACACAATAAGGTAAACGAGGGTGATATTTTGCCATTAAGCGGTTGCTTCGTAGGAATTTGGTAAACGGCCCCTTAATCTAATGACTATTCTAAATTTCTATTATTTGGACTAATTGTGATTTTTTGTTTTCTAAGGGGAAGGGAAACAAAGGAAGGAAGGACCGTGTGTTGGTACAAAGGGCTTCAGGGCCCCAGAGGTAGGTTCTTTTTGCAATGATTTAATAGTATTTTGCTTCCCTTGTTAGAAGATAAGCTATCTGATACACATATAATTGATGGGTGAATGGTTTGCATTAGCTATCTTTTTCTGAACTAATGAAATATGAATGAATAAAAAAAGTTACCACTTGACTTGTAACATGCATTTAGATGTCATGGCAATTGGATGATCTCCATCCATGGTAGTTGGGGACAATTTATTTCACCAATAGCTTTTTGAAGACCTACAGGGCATGTTTGGTACTTGGGACACAATGAGAAAACAAAATAAAAACTTGATGATGCATGTTTGAGATGACATTAGACTGTAACAGGACACGACTGAATGCGACAAAAAATGCATTCTTTTTGTCTTGCCAAAATAGGTGGAACAAAGATTAGGGGATGGTAAAAGATTGGTGAATTACTAAACTACCCATGTCAAATCAAAACCCAAAAACCAAAATAGGTGGAACACAAATTAGGGATAAATTAATAGTTTACTATACCCATGTCATATCAAAACTCAAAAACTAAAAGAGGTGGAACACAAATTAGGGGATGGAAAAGGATTAGTGAATTACTAAACTACCCATGTCAAATCAAAACCCAAAACCAAAACAGGTGGAACAAATTTAGGGGATGGGAAATGATTAGTAAATTACTAGACTACCCATGTCAAATCAAAATCCAAAAACCAAAGAAGGTGGAACAAAAGTTAGGGGATGGGGAGAGATTATTGAATTACTAAACTATCCATGTCAAATCAAAACCCAAAAACCAAAATAGGCTGAACAAAAATTAGGGGATGAGAAAAGATTAGTAAATTACTAAACTATCCATGTCAAATTAAATCCTAAAACCTTGCACGTTCTTTCACTCGCCTACCTAACTCTCACCCGCCCAATCTTGTAACCTACCAAAAGCACACCGTTCGTCACTAGCACATTTTACTTGTAAATCGTAATAGGCCACTAACTAGACCAGAATCGTTCTCAACGAGTCCATAAGGAGTGATCTCATTTATAAGTAAGATAATGGTTATAGACTTGTTAATTTATAAGGGTTTTGGACATGAATAACGCATTCTTGAGCACACGTATTAATAACACTACTTAAGAATAAGACATTCTGCATCTCTTTTAGCAAACTTTTTTCATGTCTTAATTGTTGATGTAGAAGAACCTGATGAAAAGCTTTTACATATGTTTCAGGTATTGTTCAAATCTACACACCAAGGCCCCAAGGTGGATGTATGGTCTGCTGGGGTCACTTTACTCTACCTCATCATTGGAAGAACCCCCTTTGTTGGAGACCCTGATCAGTGAGTATCCTAAATTTTTTATGCCAATTTTTATCTCCAATTTGTCCCACAAATTCCAGAGTGGATCCAGAAAATTTCACAAGCGAAAACACAAATAATTAGCATAATATACGGTGTAATTAATATTCTCAATTTGAAATTTTATTAACAGGAACATAAAAGAGATTGCAAAGTTAAGGGGAAGTGAAGATCTATGGGAAGTGGCAAAATTGCATGACCGTGAGTCATCATTCCCACCGGTATGATATGATATTAGTATTGAACTATTGATTATATATATGGGTTGGTTCATGTGAGAACCACAAAGAGTTTGAGAACTATACATTCATTGATGCATGCACAGGATATGCATCAATGCATATATGCTTGCATACATAGTAGCTAACTAGATATGTATTGATACATAGTCATTGATGAAATACATACATATATACATATATATATATATATATAGGTGGGTTCATACGAGAACCATGTCAATTTAAGAGAAAGTGAGGACAAATCTCAGCCACACATCTTCGGTTATGAGTGGCTGAGATTCGTTCTCACGTTCTCTTAAAAAGTTATGTTTCTCTATATACATATAGAGAGAGAAAGGTTCATGCATACAAGTAATGTGTCCGATATGCACATGTACATAGAAACATCTACAATCACTTGTATGCACACGCCACGTGCATACGGTACAAATTAATGTTTATTAGGGTATTTCTTAATTTCTTTGGGGTTTTCTCTTGAACCTCTCTTGCATTCTCTCTCTCTCTCTCTATATATATATATATATATGTATGTATGAATGTATTCCTTGAATATCTTATGGTATACATGTAAATGAAAGTAGCAAATATATATCTTATGTTGCAGGAACTTTTCCAAATACAATCTTTGCCATCTATCGAGCTACGAGAATGGTGTAAACAGAATACAAGACGTCTGGATTTCCTAGAGGTCATCCCGAGATCACTTATGGATCTTGTGGACAAGTGCTTAATGGTGAACCCACGATCAAGGATTAGCGCAGAGGATGCTCTCCATCACGAGTTTTTCGTGCCATGCTTTAGGGACATAGAGAAGGCCAGGCTTATGAGGCAAAAGGTTAACTTGGACAAATGTGAAGAAGGCCTTCCATGATAATCTTAGTTATGTAGTACTTATTATTACATTAGAGTTGTTGAGCTCGAATTTCATACTTGTGACGCGATATCCAACCGTGTAAAAGGTTCGATCTGGGTAAGCGATGATTAACCCATTAAGTGAAATAATGGGTAGGTGTACAATCAGATCAGTCTTCAGGTAAACATACCGAGTTGTTAATTAGAATTAGTGTTGGAGATGGTGGGGTTTAAGATGTTGGAAACATGTTTGTTTCCTAGATGGTGGTGAAACTTGTTGAGGTTAATGTGTGAATTGGTTGTTGGATTGGAATGAAATTCAAATTACATGAGCTTGTCTTTAAATAATTTTTTTAAATGGAAAAATAATAAAAAATTGGGTTTTAATATCTCTTAAGGAGCTTTTATACTTTATGTCGGTTATAACGGTTGCAACTGTCATAAGTAGCTTTACTGAATGGGTTGTTTTTTGAACTAGTGAAAGGTAATTTACCTATATGATTTGTTGCCCATTTTGTGATTAAAATTGTGTGGTATTAGGATCGTGTTATTTTCTTTTCAATGGCTTTTTAGGATCTTTGATTTTAAGAGGAAATGTGGATAGAGATTTAAGGTTCATGATCGACAAACCTTATTCAAGGATTAGACCAACTTTTAGAATTGAACGTCGTAGAACGTTGTACATGAAACAAAGTTATAAACATAATTAACATACGATCTCTTCCATATATAGCATGTTTACATATACGATTAAAACTATAAG
>LUCG01285320.1:0-10860 GCA_001633085.1 Carthamus tinctorius | reverse complement strand
ATCAGCTAGCTTATCAGCTACCAGCTAGCTTATAAGCTAGTCCATCCAAACATAGCCTTAGTTCTTTTAAAAATCCAGGAGTGTCTTCCTTTTTGATCTCAACTCTTTAACTCTTCACTTTCAAAATCTTTTTTTTTCAATTTCTTCAAACTTTTTAGAAAAGCCTTTTTATCACACTTTTCTCCGTCCAGGGGTCTTCACAAAAATAACTTTACTCTTTGGGGTAGAGGACAGGTCGCCATGCATCCATTCCCCCAGGCCCCACCTCCAGGTGGGACTGGATTCAATGCCATTGCCTGATCCTAACTTTTAGTAGGTTCTAATTTCTTGGATGTCCCTCATAAGCCTGCAATCTTGTTTTTTGTTTCTACAATGATGTACCAGGTAGTCACCTATGGTAATTGTTACCAGAAACAAAGAACATTGTAATTGTATACATTTATTGCCTAAAATCACCACATGTCCGAATGTGGGTGATTACCAACACATGTGCATTTCTATCACTACATGCTCGACACTATAATAGTTTTGTTCTCTCATTGTTCCTTATTTTGCTGAAATGTAATGCCCTCTCCATTTTTCCATTGCAGAAAGCCTTGGTTGGTGAGGATTCTGGTGAAGAGCAGCTTTTTGCTTCAGAAAACTCCACATCAAAGGATGGTAACGATGGTGACCTCAACATTTACCTACAAAGGTTAAAGGTATAATATCCTTCTTTAACCTTCACTGTGATAGAAACTTTTGTTAATTGAAATGTACATAAGAAATGAAGGTATTCATATATTTGAAGGTTTATTTATTCATTAAATATTCTATCTACACTTTCTAGATGTAAATGTTGTTTTACAGACGATCTTATATATGAAAAATGAGAGTTGACCTGTTAATAATATCCGAAACATCAAAAACACTGCTAGAGCTACTCTCATGACATTAGATTCTGCTGAGCCATCAATCCTCTTCATCATTGATTTTTGGCACTTTCAAGGAGTGTGTAATACATGGTCATGGTGCACTAGTCAAGTGCGTTTCTGAAGAGTATAGAGAGAAACCAAATATGAAGACTGGAACACGGGGAAGCTCAATTGTTGCAGAGAGTTTCTAGCAATGTTTCTCTATAAAATGTATATTTTTCTAGCAATTGTTGCAGAGATTTTCTAGCAGTGTAGATTTAAACCATAAGATGTAGATGTGATGCTTCTAGGCCAATCCTTTTTTTATTGGCTCTAGCCTCTAGATAACAAGATTGTTGCAGTAGAAGTGTGACAATATCAGTCTGCAATTTGGTGCAGTCATTGATGGGGTTTGGAAGTGACATCCATAATAGGTGCAAGAATATGCTAGTGAAGTTTTAAGAGGAGTTTTTTCTACTTTATGCTCTTTGGTCAACTAGAAAAAGAACAGGTTCATGTTCAGTTAGTTCAAGTGTTATTAGATCTCATTGCTATTCTGTTTATTGTTTACTTAGGATTGTTGATTTCACAAGCTTTTGGATCCTGATATGAATTCACATTTTAGTGTTTGTAGTGACTAGTGAATGTTGATGATATCATAAGCCCTATTGGAACAATCTGGACTAAAGATGTTCCAACTGTGTAGTATGTTCAACTGTAGTTGAAGCGTTCAAATTTTGAGAGACAAGTCCCCATCAATTATTGCAGTTACTGTTCTTAGATGCTTAATCATCTGATTAATAATTCTGTCTCATCCTGTATATTCCATAAAACGTTCTCATACATTCATTATGAACCTATTTACTACTAAACTAGAATATTTGTCTGATGTATTTATGCTCCTGCAAATTTCTGCTTTGTACGGAGATACATTTGAGTTATGTTATGTATATACACTCCTGACATCCTAAAGTCTGTGATGCATTTTTTTTCTTCTGGGTTGTCCTTAGAAGAAAGATGATCGCTAGCTTAAAATTTCCTAAAGCAAAAGTCTGATCTTCCTTTAGAAGTGGTCATGTTGACCCTATACCAATTGCATCATTCTCTCAAACAGTTAATCTTTGTTCTTAGTATACTTGATTCAAATATATGCTGAAAGCATAGATTCGTTGCATACATTCAAGGTAGAAAGTACAAAATTTTTACTCTACTTATTCTCCTTTCTCATGTTTCTCTTCTCTTTAAAACATCAATCTGTAACCTTTTTGGACCTTCTTTCCTGGGGCGTTAAACCCCCCTCCCCCAATTTTTTTTCCTTTTTCTGCAATATCTTTTTTGCATAATTTTTTTAACAAACCGGGGTCTGCAAGGAAACTGCCTCTCTACTCCCCGAGGTCGAGGTAAGGTATGCGTATATCCCCAGACCTTACTCTATCTGATTTACTTGTTGGTTTGGTTTATTCAAGGTAGTAAGTAGTTTTGTATTGTGATGCCTTGTGTGAAGTGCTTGACTTAAACATGCAAATAAATTTCTTGCACTTATTACAGATGAATATACTTGAAAAGAAAGTATCTTTAAGAGTTTAATACAACCATTATATCTTAGAATGATATGCACTTTAGCGATTTGTAGTTCAATGTCGCAATTTTGTATCAACTTCCAATTGATAACTCTGCATTTTGTTTCTCTAATTATTCTTTTTCCTTGCTCAATTGAGCCTCCATCTTTCAACTCTGGATCTTTTTGACATCCCAATTGTGTTGGCAGGACCAGTACGAAGTGTCGTGTTCCTATCATGAAGTTGGAGAAAGCCCACGTGTACATAGATATCTAGTACTTCTCTGTTCCCTACTCTTTGTCTGTTGTCGGCATGCTGGTAACATTTTTGAAAAAGAGCATCTAACTTAAACTAGTGCCAGTAAATGGTATAGAAACTCATAATTGTAAGTTAGTTTCCTGTTTCTCATGGTCTGATGACTTGGAAAGGCTACAAATATGTTTATATTCTAAAACATCTGAACACATGGAAGGTGAAGTATCTTGACTTGTATTTCATGTGATATGTTCCTTGAGGTTAGAGTTACATACAAAAGTAGACGCCCACATTACTTGATGGAGGCATAATAATTGTATATCCTTGATTTCAGGTACTAGATGCATTGATTAGTCTTTTTGGCCGAACAAACATATCAGCAGATACATTATGGGACGGAGGTTGGCTTTTGAGGCAATTGCTTCCTTATAGTCAGACAGAGTTTAACAATCATCATCTTCAGTCCCTCAAGGTAAATCGGATATATCATTTCACAAAGTATGCTAAATGTGTGTTTGTTGAAAGTGTATTTTGCTAGGGGTGTAAAGGAGCCGAGCGGAGTTGATTTCACTAGTAGGTTACTAGAGCTCGGCTCGAAAAAACTTTTCCAAAGTAGGGCTTTAGCTCGAGCTCAATTAGTTTTTGAATTATCGAGCTCGATGCTCGTTTATTGGCTCGAATTCGCAATTGATTATCTCGGTTATTGACTCGAGCCCGATAATTTTTATATTTTTATTGTGTGACTTATGAATATAGGGGGATGTTTGGCTCGGAAAAATTTATGCTCGAATAGTTCGGCTCGACTCAACTCAACTCGACTAAAAAAAATTAATTGAGTTCTCGAGCGAGCGAGTCGAACATTGGTGTTATGAAACTCGCTCCAAATTAAATCAGTTTTAGTTTGCGTTCAAGATCCACTCGAGCTTGATAATTATTAAGCTCGAGCTTGAGTAGCTCATTAAAAGCTTGAATCGTTTACACCCCTAAGTGTATATGTATCTTTGATGCTACATTATTCTCTCTGGTTGAAGAAAATTGGACATTAACCTCAGATCTTGTCTTTACAGAATAATGACCCAACTAGTTTGGTAGTTTGAAATACAAGTTTCCCTCCACCCCGAAAAAGAGTTGATTTTGAGTGTCCAATGAGTTCTCTTTTCGGCTTAAAAAATTACAAGAATTGTTTTTGGTTTTAAATTAAGAAATGATTATTACCCTAACTTATCACCAAGTACTGTAATTGAAGCCGTGGGGCCCTATCCATTTATTAATTCGACCCAAATTGAAAAGGGTTTTCATGAGATGGGAAATGAAAACTATTACCCCTCTGTTATAATAACCAATAAAAGGAAACCCATCCGTCCGAATTTAGTTTGAACACTACGAGGATCGAATTTCCAAAATCAAAAGTGGACTCTTGGTATTAATTGTATTATTGCAGAATGATACTGTAATTTCGATCTCTGGTGCTTGGTGAAATAGATTTAGGGATCTACATTGATTGGCATCTGGTGTTTGTCGGTTTCTTTCTGTCCCCAGTTTGCCTAAACATCTCTTTAGAGCTGGCCAGCTTGTACAAGATTCTCAACCTGCTTCTTCCACTTCTATCCTCATCAAACAAATAGTCATGGTTGTTTCTCATTGCTATTATTCTATTAGTAAATCTAGCTTGAAGACGATGTCCAAAGGGGTGGCGGAAAGTTTTCATAGATATGTGGACGAGGGTAGCATTAACAAATATTAATAAAAGCATAAACAATAAGTATTCCATTCCTATCTCCCAGAAACCTAAACTGTTGTATCAAAGTTCAGACATCTTGGCTTTTTCGTTCTCCTATAAATATTTCTAGGGAAAATGTAATCTTAAAATTTTGTTGTACTCTACATTTAGGATAGGCAAAAGATAAACTGAAATGCACACATGCCCAAGATCATAGGTTTATATAGTAGTCATAGTGTGGTATTCTTTTATTTCACTTGTTTCATAGGAGGGAGGTATAAAGGCTATATATACACAAAGAATCCGAGAAGAAAAGGAAAGGATTCCTAACCTATAAAGAAGATATTCATAGCAGCTAATTAGAAGAAGATATTACCCTAATCTCCAACATCATAACAATTCCTATTTTACAAGGATATCGAGTATCTTTAATGCTACCAAGTATTTCTACACAAAGATACGAGAAATCGTGGATGTTATGGCGCAATGTGACATAAGTTATTTTACGAACACAATCTGTTATGATGCAACAAAACTTTACCACGATGCAAGAAATGAAGGACTCAGGAACTGCACTATAATATGTATACCAGCTTCCTACAGTTATGTTACTTGTTTCTTAATATAAAGTTCAGCTTCAACCCTGCATCATTTATTTTCTTTATCGTGTTTCAACATACAAGTTAAGCAAGTGTACAACCAAATTTTTTTCCCAGTGAAATTAAGTTCTTTCATACAGGATTCCTTTAAGAAGTGCCGTAGCCAACTTCTTGATGAGGCAAGAGGAACCTGGCCTGATCTTCTCTTACAAGTGCTAAGTGATGAGTGGAGAAAATGCAAACGAGGTACTAGATGTCAGTGGAAGTGTGTGAAGTTTTCGTTTGTATTAATATTTTTATTTGATGGTTCCAGTTTTTTATTGTAGCAATTGAGGCTTCGTCCCCCCGAAAGGAACCCAAGTCCATACTCTTCCCAACAAAGAAGTACTCGCCAAGTGGTATGTCCTATGCTCGATGATTTTTAAATGACATTCTCCATATGATCTTTTAAGTTCTTCAGTGATCTTATATTTGGTACTCTGATAGACGGTATGCCTGCTGAATCATCTTTTGCTGCTGGTGAAACAATGTACGAGTGTGTTAAGGTTTTTCTCAAACCCGAGCCTTATATCATGTCTAGATCTTATGTCTAATCCGGTGACAGAAAACATGACGTTTTCATTTTTATTATTTGAACTTAGGTGTTTGTGCTTCTTCATCAGCTCCAAATTTTTTCAGCCGGTAGATCTTTACCGGATCAGCTTCCTATCCTCCCTCCAGCTGACTTCCCTGAAAATTCCCGAGCAAAAACTGCTGGTCTGAATGTTACTGGTCCAAAACTGACCACCGAATTAAATCTTGGTTAGCCTTGCTCACATGATTATTAGTTGAAAATAGTTTATGGTTTTCGTTTCTTACTATCCCGTTCCTTTAAACTTCAATGTTAACCCATCAATTGCTTGAATTTTTCATACATTTTAAATACAAAGATTTGTCAACATTGCTGACAATAACCTGCTCCCTTTGTCCCATGAGAACAACAATGTTTGACTTGACACATAGTTTAAGGAAATCATTTGACTGCTTTTTGAATATTAAGTCCCTGCAATGAAGTCAAATAGAGAAACTTGTGGCACTAAATCAATACCATCAATTTACTTGTAATGATTGATGATGGGCAGTTAGCTAATTAGCATGAAAACTTCCCCTAAACTGAAATATTCAGGTGTCATCCAAAATAAAAATGGTGCAGGTCTCATGGGATACAGGGAATATTATCGTTTAACTACAGAAGTCCTTCCAATTTGTACGAGTGGTTTCTTTTGATATTTCAGTTTGGTTTTGCTAATCAAGGTAGTCTTGATTCAAAAAGAAAATGGAAATTTTCGAAATAATTTGCTGGTGCCTTTTCAAATTCAGCTGATGCAGTGCCGTGTAGAATTGCTTTCGAGAGGGGAAAGGAACGTCACTTTAGCTTTTTGGCGATTTCTATGGGAATTTCAGGATGGATAATCCTTGCAGAGGAATCGCCTCAGAGACTTAGTTATGGAACTGTTCGTGTTGTTGCACCTTTGGCTGGATGTAGAGTAAGTATAAATATATTTATATTCTCTCCTTGTGCTGCAAATTACAGTTTTTCTACTCTTTGTTATTTCCTCGAGTATTGGAAAGGTTTTTAT
This sequence comes from Carthamus tinctorius, assembly GCA_001633085.1. NCBI lineage: Eukaryota > Viridiplantae > Streptophyta > Magnoliopsida > Asterales > Asteraceae > Carthamus > Carthamus tinctorius. The sequence goes on along the minus strand of LUCG01285320.1, from coordinate 4,215 downwards.
CTGTTCATTGCACATTGAAACTAACAGATTACTGTTTATACTTGAGGCTTAGCTTGTAGAACCTATAGATATAGAAGCAGCAGGTTAATTTGAGAATTGTAAATATTTTGAGAACCAACCATACATGATAAATAATATTCATGTATTTTTATCATGAATATATGGTTTTCACAGTTTTCAAAATACTTACGGTTTCTAAAAGATCTGCAACTTTTGTTTAGGCATGTAGTGGAATGAGAATGAATGACTCTTCACGCAAGTATCTAAAAATCCCATCAATGAAAACAAAATCAGTCTTGTGGACCAAAAATGAGGTCATGATTACTATTTGAGGAGGTAGTTTTAGTCTTTTAGATAAACACCAAAGGAAATGCTGTATTTGTTTTGTAACATCGAAAAAAGGAGTAATTCTTTTGAAATTAAGGAAGATGCTCCATTCTTCATCAACAGTCTTGTTCCAATAAACATACATACACATATATGTATGCATGTAGCCCACACACATGTCCATGCATATGTATATATGTTATGTGTATGTAAATAACTATAATCATATAGATAGCGTCCCATTCATTTGCAAACCTCTTAATTTAATACATACCCAACAGTTGAGATATTTATGGAAAATGATGAGGGTTCATTTATTATGATCAGATGTTTATGAAAAATGGTCCGAGTTCATTCATTATAATCAACACTTTAGGTGCTGTTTGTTTACCTCTTAACAGTTTCATTAAGAGGCAGTCTCTAAATCATTAAGAGGTGAATCTTGTTTGGCAAAAAAATGGACCACCTCTTAGTGGTTCCAAAACCCTCTGAATGATTTAGTATCCTGGACGTCTCTTGATCATTCAGAGTCCTGATTTGATGCTTAACAATTACCAAACCACCATGTTTCATTTTGCACCATATTATAAGAGTCTCTTAATCATTCTGACAACTTAATCATCAGCACCAAACTATTCAGCAACTACCATGGGAAACATCTGAGATATTTATAGTACCAAATATCCATTAGCTTATATGGACGGTTGAGATTGTTTTGTATGGTTTTTATGAATTAGAAGGCTTGCAAATAATTGGGACTCTATATACACACGTGTGTGTGTGGGATAGAAAAATCTTTATACAACATATGTACATGTTTTGTGTGTATACACACACACACACACTCTTCCTCTCTCTCTCTCACACACACACACACTTGTACATGTATCTTTGTATCTACGTACACAAACATACAAGTCCGGTGACACAATTCCTCTTTATAGTTTTGTTTTTCCTTGCTTTTCTTTATTGTTTTTATTTCTTCGTAAATCATTTGGCACGATTGGCTAGTGTCAGTGACTGTCTTTAGAGCATTTAACACTATTTATTTTGTTGACAGCCAAGAATAGATGAGAGGCATACAAGATGGTTACACCTTCGAATCCGTCCATCTACTTTACCTCTGAGCGAAACCGCCAAGAATGCCACCAACCTTAAACTGAAATCAAAGTCTTTGGTTGACGGAAGATGGACCCTCGCATTTCGGGATGAAGCCTCTTGCAAATCAGCTTTGACCATGATTCTTGAAGAAACTGACTCGCAATGCAAAGAAGTAGAAAGAAGACTTAGACACATGATCTCTGAAGAAGAAATGTGAATTCATTTTTCAAGTCATTGCACATCCCACCCCACCGCATGCCACCCTACCCCCTATGTGCGGAAATAAGCCTTTTCAGCCATACGAATAACGGGTTCTAACATGCAGCAGGCACCGACCGTTTGTGTAAATGTCCATAAGACGGACAAAGCTTGGGTGAGTCAGGTACATAGGATATATATAATATATAGAGGAGAAAGAGATGATGTTATGTTTCTATTCTATATCTTTGTTTGTATATTGTTGTTTTAACTTTATATTTGCTGATACCCATTTGTTGTAGGCTTATTTGCATTCTATCCCTATTCCTATTTGGTTATTCCTATGTGAGGAGAATGTATATTTTCAAGATCAAGTGTTGGAAAAGTCTATGATTTTCAAGATTCAAGTGTTTGAGGTCATGAATAATGTTTACGTTACAATAGTGCATGAGGATGTATCAATAAATCCTCATTAGCGATTTGGTTTGCATAATGGAATTTGATGGAATTAAAATCCATCGAAGGAATATGATTTTGAAGGAACTGGAATGAACTTTGATTGACAACACATTTGGTTGTAGGAATTCAACTCCTTCACTTAAGTCAAACAAATAATGAATTGTTTAAATAGTGGAATTTGAAGGATTTCATCAAGTTAATTTCATGAACCAAACATCACTAAAGAATTTGGTTGAAGAAATTTGGCATTTCAATTCCTTTAAATTTCGTGAACCAAACACTAATATAGTCCCTGAGGGATATGAATTCAAATATTTCCCTTTTAAAGATTGGGGATTTAGACCGGGCCAATGGACCAATCAGATAAAGACCTGGTCTATGATGTCGCAAGTTATGACCAATATCTGTTTGAGTCAAATTAGATAAAAAATGGTTTTTGTTTTTGGATGAGATAGAAATATGACCGGTCGTTGTTGGGATTAGTTAAAGTATGGTTTGTTGGGTTTCCTACTGTTAATTCTTGTAGAGTTAAAGACCGGTCTGTTGGGTTTCCTACTGTTAATTCTTCTCGAGTTAAAGACCGGTCTGTTGGGTTGTATTTATCAAACAAGTGTACTTATAAACTTGTTTGATAAATAACTCGAGAAGAATTAACACTAGGAAACCCAACAGACCGGTCTTTAACTAATCCCAACAAAGACCAGTCATATTTTTATCTCATCCAAAAAACAAAAACCATTTTTTATCTAATTTGACTCAAAAAGATATTGGTCATAACTTGCGACACCATAGACCAGATCTTTATATGATCAAACAAGTGTACTTATAAAACGTCTATTAGTGTTGTGGTGGAGTGGATAAGACTTGGGGGATTCATAGCGCCTAACCCGGTTTGAGCCCCTCCATGCGGGTTGCGTGGACATTTACAAAGGGGCATGCTTTAGCCCTGATCTTGCCGGGGATTAGTCGGGCCCATAGGCCCGGACACCCTTCCAAAAAAGTGTACTTATAAAACATACTTACCGTTTAGGTAAACATATTTATCATTTAGGTGTAGTTTTTAATTAACCTTTTTAACCTATCTAAACTAAAAGGTAAAAAAAAAAATTAACCATGATCTGCCATCCTCGCCATCTTCATCTCACCGCCGCTTCTCACCGCTGACGGCAACACCGTCGCCATCGCCGCTTCTCACTGTTGCTCCTCTCGATTCTGCCATCATTTTTTAATTTTGATTATCTGTTTTGAGTGATTGGGATTACCTGGGCCCTAGAACGAACGACGCTCATGACCACCATCATCGCCGCTCATCCTCACCATCGGCGGAGACACCATTGCCATCGCCACTCCTCACCGTTGCTCCTCTCGATTCTGCAATATTAACCGTTGCTCCTCACTGTAAGTTGATTATAAATTCTATTTCTAATGTATACTATGTTGTTTGGTTATGATAAACCTACGGTTCTTGTTCTGTTTCTGTTATTCTTGATTTGGTAGTTTGGTTTTTTCTATCTTTTAGTTATGTTCGCTGCTGCTCATGGGACTGTTACAGGCTGTTTGTAAAATTCGAATTGTTGTTCTTGGTAGTTTAATGGTAATTTATGCTTTTCTGGACTTCTGTGAGTGACAAAAATCTTCAAATTGATTTTTTCCCATAGGATTTATATTATAAGATTTAATATATGGGGATTGTGAGTTGTGACTATAAGCCGACATCACTTGTGGATCCCATTGATCTTGACAGACTATATATATGTATAGCATTAAAAGAACAGTTTAAAAAATCAGTAAAAAAACAGTTTAAAAAATGNCACACCTAAATGGTAAATATATTTTAAAAATACACTTCTTTAGTAAATAACACATTTTTCTTTTTCAAAAACTGGACCAAAAGTCGATACCAAATATACAAAGACCATCAATTTGGGTTCAATGTTTACATACTTTTTTTTCAATTAGATTTGGTTCTTTAAACCAAATTGTATGCCACTTGAAGCCCCATTCACCTCACCATCAATATGCAATTTTAGCATCATTGAAATTAGTGCTAGCAATTTTCGACACGATACGACCCGCCAACCCGACACGACACGACACGACACGAAAATAAAAGGGTTTGGGTTGAGGTTT
>LUCG01285309.1:0-18633 GCA_001633085.1 Carthamus tinctorius | reverse complement strand
GGATTCCAATTCCTGCAGGATTCCAATTCCTTCAAAAACATTCCAGCGAACCAAACACCACCTAAGAGTTAGAAGTTTTTTTCATTCTCCCTTCTAAATATACAACAAATTCCTAAATGTTTTTTCTTGCATAGTTATTTCTAATACAAGGCTCAAGAAGAAAGAAAGCATACCTTTCTCAGCCTTATGGCTAAGATCAAAGTGTAGTTTTTTTTATTAGTTTAATGTCTAATATGTAGATCAGTGGTCTACTTGATATTAATCTTATTTTTATTGAAGAAAGATCTATCACAATAGCTTGCTATTGGGATCTTTGAGCGTTGCCTTTACGGCTGACTCATGTTCCTTGCTTTGTTTCTTTTACGTGCCACGTTAATGGTAAAGCATGATACACTAAAAAATTTCAAATGTTTGTTAAATGGGCTAATATCGAGAAGTAATAAATAAAAATGATAATGGAACATGTGGTCTGGTTCGATATAGTACAACGAGTCCATTACTCCAAACTCATTAATTTACATATCTAGCCACATTTGGGGGAATAGACATTTTATTCCTACTTAGTCCATCTCTCGATGTTGTACAAAACATATCTTCTATTTTAACGTTGGATGGAACGTATTTTATATTGTCAATTTAAAAAATATATATATTAAAGATATTGTATAAAACAATTTCTTCATTGATTAATATCAGCTTAACCAAACATCATGTCGATACCACAATATGCTACTTAATTTCGTGTGACTATTTATTCGTAAAGCTTTCAAAGTGACTTGAAACGTTTCTTGCGACACCTAAAAAACCCTGAAAAGGTTCAATGCAACGTTTCTAAATGATTGTTGTTTAAGATCAAGAATATGTCAGAACCTTTTCTAAATGATGCATCCATTCATGGTAACTGGGACCTCAGTTTATTTTTAATTATTTATAAATATATAGTATTTGAAAGTCCCACATCGATTGAGAGAAGCACACATAGGGGAGAACATGACAATAAAAACAAAGGCCTAGGAAGATGAAAATCATACCTTTCTCGGCCTTTTGGCTAAGATCAAGTGTAGTATCTGTTCTTATCAGTATAATATCTGATATGTAGGCCATCGGCCTACTCGATATTAATCTTATTTTTTATGGGGAAAGATCCATCACAATAGCTTGCTATTGGGATCTTTGAGAGTCGTCTTGGCGTTGCACTATTGCCTTGGCCTGGCTCACCCCTCCAATCTTAGTTCTAATCTCTTTTGATAAAATTGTAAGTATAAGTTGTAAGGCCCAATGAAAGAGAGGGCATACCTTTCTTGGCCTTATCAGTTTAATATTTGATATGTAGGCCATCTCGGGCTACTCGATATTAATCTTATTTTTTATGAAGAAAGATCCACTACAATAGCTTGCTATTGGGGTCTTTGAGAGTCACCTTGACAGTGCACTATTGCCTTGGCCTGACTCACCCCTCTAATCCCAGCTTTAAAAGTTTTTGTTCCTTCTTGTTGTTGGTTTGTTAGTATTTAAGTTTGAATCATAATCACTGTTCTAAAAAACTCGCCACGTAGCCGCCATGGCGCACTATGGCTTCAAGGCTTGTGTCTCACGCCACGTTAAGCCCGTGGCACGCCTTGGTCTACTGTGTAGTTCTCCTAATGCGATATTTGATTTTTTCTTTACATTTTAAGGTTTTATTTGCTAGTTTTTAGTATATAACTTAATTTTACCTTGCTTATTACTATTAACGTATTGAATAACAGTACATAACATATGTTCTTATATATAATATTTTATATGAACTGGAAATTTAACGTCATAAGTCACGCCTTGAAAACGTCATGGCTTCGCCATGGCACCTAAGGCTTGGTCTCGCCGCCACGCCACGCCTCACGTCATTTAGAACCTTGATCATAATACACTCTAAATGGCCCTTCTTAAACTGTTAATTCCGAGTTTTTCTTTGTAACAATCATGATAGATATCGCTAAAATTTCTTCCTAATAGTCATGATACACTGCTAAAAAATAATCAAAGTATGTTGAAACGAAACCATCGACCAAAAGTAAATATCACAAGAGAAATTGGTGGCTTGGTGTCAAATAATTGGCAGAGTAGTCCAAGTTGAAACAGCAAATATTGTCCCTAAAACTGATATTAATTTGACACCATGCCACCAATTTGCTATTTCAACTTGGACATTATAGATGGACTAAAAAATATGGGTCTTTTCTGGACTCAAACATCGAGGGAAGTAGTGTTTTCCCCGAATGCTTGTAGCCAAATGTCTACAAAATTCGGAGGAAAGTGTTGTTCTACCTCCTTCGACAATTTTTCGAGTTCTTTTTTTTTTAAATTTTGCGTAGTTGGTTTTCGATGTTCCTCTGCTTACATCTTTTGTGTTTATTGTTAATGATATTTACCAATAGTATTATATATGTCTTTTCATAGAGAAAAGGGATGAGCATAAGAACACCAAGATGAATACGACAAAAAAATAAAGGTTACAAACTAATAAATTGAAAGAAAGATAACATGCTTTTGTAGTCTTTTTGATTCGGGTATCAGAAACTCCCATATCGGCTGAGAGGAGCACACAAAAGGGAGAGCATGACAGTAAAAACAAAGGCCTAGGGAGAAGAAAAGCATACCTTTCTCGGCCTTTTGGCTAAGATCAAGTGTAGTATCTGTTCTTATCAGTTTAATATCTGATATGTGAGCCATCGGCTCACTCGATATTAATCTTATTTTTTATGGGGAAAGATCCATCACAATAGCTTGCTATTGGGGTCTTTGAGTGTCGCCTTGGTCTTGCACTACTACCTTGGCTGGCGCACCCCTCCAATTCTAGTTCAATTTTTTAGTATTAAGCAAAAATTGGTCTTACTGATTGAAGGTAATTGTTGTATTTAAGTATGTATAAATGAGTTGGGTTGAGTAGGTCATGTTAAAGCTGTAAGTGCTATGATACAAGTTCTATTTTATGAGTAGCTCGTTAAAAGCTCTAACTCGTTTACACCTATACGTTCAGCGGTTTGTTATCTATTTATTTCTTGTATAAAGATGGCAAAGGATTATGAGCATTAGTACTTTAATGGGTTAGGCCATAGTAAATATAGATTAAGATCTTAAAAGCACTTTTGTACGTTATCTTTTACTTAACTTGCTTTGTTTTCCTTAAATATTTCCAATTTTCTAGTTTTGCACCTACTCTTCCCCTTTGGGGATGTAAAACACTTCAAAATACAGCAAAGTTAGAAAAGCTGGAGGAATTACCTTACAATTGCGAATCTGATAGGCCAAAAAATTGCAGGGCGGTGGTATTTCGGTAAAAATAGAAGATGAATGGCTAGGAGACCAATTTAAGGGCGTGAAATGGCTATTTGAGTCGATTTCCATAAACAAAACTAGGAATGCGCCTAAAGAATGTTTGATTTTATCTGTAAACTAGCTAAAATCTTTCATTCACATGCTCTTCACAAGCTAAAGATTTTCACAGAAACAATCCCTCTACTTTTCGAAACAGTGGTAGTATCTATATTACCCTATGACCATATCTTTTGATGAAATATGCCGATCTCATTTGAATTAGATTTGGTGTTTTTATGAGGTAAAAATCAAACTCCTTTTGTTAGCTCATATATGATTGCTCCCTATGATTGCTCTCTTTCTGTTTCTATTGCATAATTCTTACTAATTCCACAGCTTAGGGGCTTTGCTAAATGGTTTGTTATAGTGAATGATTCTCCTAAATACAATAAGGTTCTTTTAGGAAAAAGGTTCTTAGAACTTTGTCCCAAATACTTTAGAACATAGCATAAATTATAAAAAGTAAATGTAATGGAAGTGAGAAAAGACCATAAAGGACCTGCTCAAAATTTCATACTATCTACCTTGTACAAATCATGAAGACTGTTTAGCTATAAGGGTATCTGAAAGTCCCACATTGGCTGAATGAAGGGTGCAAAGGAGAGAGGACTCGATACAAAAAAGAAGGCCCAAGGAGTAGGTGAGCATACCTTTCTCGGCCTTTTGGCTAAGATCAAGTGTAGTATCTGTTCTTATCAGTTTAATATCTGATATGTAGGCCATCGGCCTACTCGATATTAATCTTATTTTTTATGGGGAAAGATCCATCACAATAGCTTGCTATTGGGGTCTTTGAGCGTCGCCTTGGTGTTGCACTACTACCTTGGCCGGCGCACCCCTCCAAGCCTTAGTTGTAAAGTGTATGGAAATGGGGAGGGAAGATCACAACTGATCAAGTAGGCGGTATTGATCAAGTAGCGGTATGAAAGTGAGTATAACGGGTTGGGGATGGCAACCCCCTAACAATATTCATTATATATTCAAGGTGAAATTACTATTTACTTAGAGGAACTTCTTAAAAATCAACCAAAAACCTAAAAGAATTTCTCTTGAAATCATCTGAAAAACGCAAGTCTCTGAAAATCAGCCAAAAACTTCAAAAATCCTGTATCCACCACTGGCCTTATCAACAAGTTATTACATACTTTGTCATTTCATTGACTAGAATCTTACTTGGTAAGTTAAATAATAGTGTAGACTCTCATCTGCAAGCGTTTACCAAGGTAAGCTTCCCTGAGTTTCAAATCACATCTCAACATCCCTTTTCGGCACCACATAAGCGATAACTATGGGTTAACAAAACTAGCTAAATCTCTCTCACACTTTTCATATGGTACAAATTTTCACAAAAACAGTCGTTCTACTTTTCAAAACAGTTTGTCTATGTATACATGATACCCTTCCTTTTAGTGAAAAATGATGATCTCATTTCATTTTATTGGTGTTTTTATTAGCTAAAATCAAATTCCTTATGTGTTAAGCATCCCAATGCTCCCTATGTCAGATTTCAGTTGTCTTTATGCTCAGATTTTGAATTCAGCCAAAACTTGCCTCAAAATCTGCTGCTTTTGAAGTTAGCAAACCCCCTTTTTGCCCCAACTTTATAAATTTAAAGATGACTGCTCTTTCTGTTTATAAATTCAAACATCTCTGCAACTCTCTCATACAAGAAACCATCAACCAATCGTTACGGTTTACCAACCAACACCACTCAGAGCGGATTCCTGAATGGCTGAATCAAAAAGCAGCAAAAGAAAGTTTCATCAAGCCGATAACGGGCAGTCGTCGAGTTCATGGGGCAACCGAGAGAAGGGTGGGATAGGTATTAAGGTGGAGGAAGTGGTGCAGCTTAATAAGATACTTGCACATCTCGAACAAGAAACACACGCGATGAAGCAAGAAATGTTGCAGGACACGGCTGAATGGAAGACGTTAACGAACGATGTGTATCACCAATTAAAACTCGCACAACTCTCTCTTCACCCTCAAAAACTGGAAGGCGGGAGGTCAGATGGATTGACTCAAGCTTTATACCATGATTGGAATCCATGGGTGGTCTTCAGAAGAGGTTCGAGAGCTTATTCCGTTTCAGTCAAACATCTTATTATGCATAGATAGAGTAATTGAAACCACAATCAATAAAACTACCACTTTTCGATACCACTTTGTCTTTGATTGTTCATCGCAACTATTTGCATAAATCCACAATTTACGCTGTTTGGTGGTTTTTCATTATGTCATGTATGGATAAAGTTGTTTCCGGATTTTTTTTCATAAATGGAAAGATTTATTTTTTAATTGAGAGTGACATAAAGATGTGAACTCACCATAAAGCATTCCATTATGTTATCATAACCAATTTACATTACATATAAAGCTGAAAGTTCACTAATTATACACATTTCAGATCTTATTCACAACTGTAACTGCTTCTGTGGTGCAGAAAACAGTTGTAGAGGAGAATGGCTTTTTTGCAGAAAAATGGATTTGGAAATGGTCAGTTTTCTGTTTTGAAGCCATCCTAATCATCTGGGACTTCAACATCCATCTTCAATCCAGGATGCTCAAAAATCTGGACCAAAATCAACATCAAAATAAGAAACAACAAACAAGTTCCATATAAGTTAAGAGCACAAATGGCTAGGGTATCAAAAACAACCGAAACCGAATGACCCATCTAAAAAAATGATATCTGGGTTCAACGATTTCGGGTTAAACGGTCCTATTAACTGAATAAGGATCCATTTTCGGTTAACTTCTTCCTAATTCAGTTAAACCGATTAACCGAATAACCCAATAAGACATATTTTACATATTATACTTCAATATAATGTTATTTATTGATAATAGATAATGGTTTTTATTATATTGCGTTTTTGTTAACGTCAAATGACGAAAAACGATGTCATTTGGTGAATATTTGTTTTAATGAATGATATTTTTTACTTAATATAAGCCAATTTTTGTGTATGGATGCATGATACAATTATCTATTAGAAGCAACGGATCTTTAAGTAGGGAAAATTATTTGAGCAAGTGTACAACAAAAAAATATAAATCTTTATTCGATTTAACTAGTTACCAAACCGAACAACACGAAACCGATTAAACTGAACCTCATTTGGTTTGGTTATCAGTTAGTTTTAAAAAACTTAAAAGACCGAGTAACCCAAACCGAAACTGATTTAAGTGATCGAATAATGCCTGCTTCCTGGTTTTAGAAAACAAAAAAAATAATAAAAGTATTAAATATGCGTATAAGTGAGTGGTTAGGAATAAAACCTTGACAAAATCATCCAACAAGAGAGAAGAATCTTTACTATAACCAGCTTCCTGCATGACTTTGATCAAAACTTCCTGAAAATTTAAGCTAAATTCATCAGATCATGTTGTACATAGCCCACAAATGTCGTTAAGAAGAAAATGGATTATAGACGATGCCTCTCTTTGCTTATCTGACATGAATGTGCCAGTTAAATCGCGTAACACCTCCATTATGTCGTTGAATGTCACCCTACCATTGTAATCTGAGTCGTATACTTTGAAGATAACTGAAATTTATGTGTTTACAAATGTTAGCGGATATCAAAAGGTACTCAAACGGAGAGCATTTCGTAAAGAACCCCAGGCTAAACGAGCCATTAATGCGCAACTCGGCAATATCAAAATTTTAAGTTTCTTTGACCATTAGAAAGGCAGGGGTTGCGGCGTAGTGGTTGAGGTCATGGGGGATGTGGTGGAATATCCCATCTGCCCAGGGTACAATTACAGGCGTTTACAACAATTGTGGCCATTGAGTTTATAACGGCTGATATCTTACAATCACAATTTGTTGGGATTAGTATGGGCATAGCCGGAGACACCTTTCCAAAAGAAAACAAAAAAAACCGTGTTGGGTTTCAGTTAGGAGTTGAAACGGCTTAATGCAAGAAGCGTAAGAAGCCGTTATTAACCGTTGGAAGCACATTAGGATGAGATGCACTGGATCAATCCTCTTTCTTTCGTGTACATCTTCTCCATTTGACACTCATACCACTAGCACACAGGATCATGTGAGAAGTGGATCTGAACCCTTGATCTCTTTTAATCTCATGCTGTCCCATGAATTGCACTATAGAAGGAAATTGATCCAATGCTAATGTGCATCCACCTCTCATCCAACGGTCGAAAACCACTTATCCTCCAACAGTGATAACCACTTATCACGTTAACCTCAACTTCTCGGCAGAACCCAACCACGTACCACTATAGGTGCACATGAACACCAGAAGTAAAATCCAAGAAAACAAGATACCAAAACTAATGATTTGTGGTCACTTTGATGAGAATAAAGTGTAAAACTTACGTTCAATCTTCTGGGGCATGCTTGCTTTCGGATTAAAAGCCGACAAGAATATCACAAAGTCCTTAAAGTTCAAACCATCCACCATCTTAAGCAACCTCTATAAAAGAAACCCATAAAAGAAAAAGCAAAAGCAAGCATTTCATCAAACACCTTCTGGGCATCTCAAAAATCTCAACATACAAACCCCACTTTCAAAATTCAAACTCCCAATAACCAAAACCCATTAGAAAAAAAAAAAAAAAATCAAAACCTGAGACAGAGGATTCATTGCAAATTCCGGCACGGATAAGAACTCATCGGCGGAAATAAAACCCTTGGCACTACGATCAAGCTGGCAAAATCTCTTATACAATGAAACTATCTCTTGTTGGGAAACTGAATTAAACAAACAAAAAAAAAGTATAAACCAAAATCAAGTTAGGGGTGAATGAAGGAAGTGGGTATAAACTATAAAGAAGAGAGATTGCTTACATAGATTATTGCAGTGTTGTTGAACATCTTCAATGTCATATTGAGTTAGAGTAGAAGATGCACTACCCATTGTGTCTATTGAAAGATAATTATAAAATGAAAGATTTTGATTATGAAGATAAGAATGAATGAATGAATGAAGGAATGAATGATGGAGTATTTAACGATGGGATTAACGTTGTCTTTATCGAAGTGCTAAAATTTCTGCTTTTGAGCTACGGGCAAACTGATGTATGTCTCTTCTCTCTCCATTTCCCAACTTTTGAACTTTATGATTTTAACGGGTATTATTATTTGCACCATACTTTATGTTAAAATCAGGTCATTCTGGACACTGAGAATGTAAAAAGCAGGATACGATGGTGATGAATGTGAAAAGAAAATGGTACATTTAGTAACTTTTGGATGCATTTAACCTGACCCATTTTAATCCCTTTGATATACTGGTTATAATTATTTTACTCCATTGTCTTTAAAAAAATTGTTTTTAATCATTATGATTTCTACTTCATAGTGTTTTTCGTTTTAAAAGCCTTTGTTAAGTGGTTTTGTCTTTTGAAAGACAATATATTAAATAAAGCTAGCAAGATGCTATGCGTAACCCTTCCCAACCCCACTGTCACGTCAGCGGCACACCAGCTTTTCTATAACCCCACAATAAGTCATCTGGAATTCTCTCTGATTAGTACCCGAACCTCTCCCTTTTTAATTATTTAATTTATTAAAACACACCCCCCACACACACAACATCGGTTATGAGCGGTGTGGCCACGCCGCTCCAACCCCAGCCCACCGAAACCGCCGCACGCGGCGTACGAGAGCTCGCTCAGCCCGCTCAGCCCGACGGTTTGAAATCCACCCAACCCACGTCCCTGGTATGCATAGCCTTAGAGACCATGACTGAGATTGTGACATAAATTTTCGATCTTTATTCATAAAAAAGTTACATAGCTTCGTAAGGTAGGTTTTGTTTTCCTGTGTTTGTCTTATTTCTCTCTATATAAATGCCTCTCTTTTTGTTAGAACGTATAATAATTCAGCATAAACATGTTTTAATAATTTATATACTATTATTACCTATTATTTAACAAAAAAAAAAAAAAACTAAAAACTAAAAGATCATAGTGCCCCCTAACATATTAGCATTTTCAATTTTGTTGATTTTACCGACTAAAAATGAAATAGAAACCATAATAAATGACTAAAAAAGGTCAAAAATTAGGGACGCAAATAGTTATCATTAATGAATCATAGGGTCAAAAATTATAGTTTACTCTAGATTTTTATAGCAATTAATGTTTACAAGAAAAGGTTTCATCCGTTCCAAAATTATTGTCCACTTTTGACTTTTTAAAGTCTTTATTTTTCGACTTTGATCTTAATATTTTTGTTTGTGTTATATAATATTTGATGGAAATTATACCAATAAAATACATTAAAAACACAACCCATTGATATATTTTGCATCAAGTATTATATAACATAAAAAAAATTAAGATCAAAGTCGAAAAAGAAAGACTTTGAAAAATCAAAAGTGGTCAATAATTTTGGGACGGTGGGAGTAATTAAGAGAGCATCCTTGGTTTATGTGGCCAACAAGCTGGTTGAATCATTATTTTGTATGGCTATGTATTTTTTTAAGTATAAATATGTGGAATTGTGGATACGTAAATTTAAGATCAATATAATTGATCGCTTGATAATTTAGAAAAATAGTTTTACGTTCTATTAGTAGGGTTTGATGTTTATTTAATTTTTGAAAATTGTTTATTTTGGGTTTAATTTAGTTTTGAAGTTCAAACGTGAAGCTTAAAAAGTTAGGTGTGTGCATTAATAGAGGTCGGCTTAAATGAGAAGAAAATATTGTAAGAAGGTAAAAAATAAGGGCAGGTTCATACGTAAATCCATCAAAAAAATAAAAAATAAAAGTCTATATAAACGGACGTTATAAATTATTCATATATATATATATATATATATATACTAATTGATTTTTTTTATTACTTTTAAATGATTATTCTCTTAACTTCATTTCTTATTTTCTTATGAAATTTAACTTTCTTATTTAAACCTTACATTGTCATTTTTAATTAATTTAAATTTCTTTAGAAAAATGAAAATATTTTAATTTTTATAAGAAAAAAGATACCCATTTGATTTGAGATATATAATTAGGGTTTCACACATGTAGGTTTGGTGAGGATGAGGTTTTGAGTAACCTAATTGGGACTATTTTAGCCTAGAAAATTTGTGTTTGTTCTTTTTAATGTATACTCTTGTTGACATAATGTTAAACAAAGTCTTTAAAAAACAGGTATTGAAGATGGGGATTGCTATTTGCACCAATTTACTAAGGGTGTGAATGAGATGAATGCATTGGGAATGTAAAAAGTGTTATTTGTTGTTGATGGTGTGTGTAAAGCAATTCATTTTTTGGATGTGAATAGCAAATCAAATGGTGTATTTAGCCTCCCCCATTGAAGATACTTCAAAGCCCAAATAATAACATCAAAAGTATTAGGAATAAGTTGATGGGATGTGTATGGATAAGACATGAGGTGCATATCATTCCATATATAACCATCATTAGGCATGGGATTGAATTGGTCTATGGACCACTTAACCTAATCATATATTGATTGGGATTATGATATTCAACAACATATACATAAACATTAACCAAACAAGTTTTCAACACTTAACTTATTCTTTTTGTTTTGTGTTGTTTCCGATTTACAAAACGTTAAACGAAACTTCCAAGGACGATGGATGAGTGGTTCTCATCATCTAAGTAGGTTCGACTTCATTTTCTCCTTTGAAAAGAAGTTAGACTTGAAATGGATCAATTAGCTTGAAATTCGAATAGTTTGAACTAGCTATGTGGAGGTATTCCCTCCATGGCCAGCTTCTTAGTTAGTAGGATTGGACCTTCAAGCCATGAAAGTTTGGGGCAATGACAGGTCTGTGATGCCCTTGGATGTTACGTCCACATGCATGCTGCACTGATATATTCAATGAGTATATAGCCCCGGCAGATTGTTGATATGCTTGTGGAGACGTCGTGACATCGATCATGGTTAGTATCAAGGAATACCTTGGCACCTGCATGCTTCCGACACGATAACATAAAGAAAGTTTGTTGAGGAAGAGTCTGAGATGCGATGGAGTAAATGTACCGTCATCATCAGTTCCCGTGCTAGTGGATTGATCATCATTCTCCCATGTACTTTAAAAAATGACATTTACTTTTAAAATGTATATGATATCAACAAATGAATTAGGAAGTCGATTTCCATAATGAGAACTAGTTTTACGACATATTCATTATGAATATGCAATTCAAGATGAATAACATCCAACGAATGTTAACATCCCGAACGTTACTCATGATCGATCCCAATTAGGTCCTAATGAAGCAAAAACTTGAACATGAATCACACAAGAAGATTATAGAAGTAACAAATTCCTCCAAAAACAATAAGCTACAAACCAAGTGGTCCCATAAAACTAACCCAAATCTTTCTTAAATCTAAACTCTCTTTTTTTCTCATCTCATGGGCAAATGGTATCATCAAAAATACTAACTCTAACACAGTCGTAACGGAGGAAAACAAAACGTGGGAAATCTAACACATACTCTTCTGCTACAAAAGCTAACAAGCCCTCCAACGTCGTTTACAGCTTAAAGAGCAAACCACCGTGGGCCGCAAAGAAGGGTGCAAAAACCAGCGATTCAACGGCCATGAGCTTGATCAGAATGTTGAGCGATGGACCCGAGGTGTCCTTCAGTGGGTCACCGATGGTGTCACCTATAACCGCGGCCTTGTGTGGTTCGGACCCCTTGGGTCCAAGGGTCCTTGCATGTTCCGACGCACCAGCCTGACCCACATTCGTAAAAAGGTTACTTCTTTCTTTTACCACTACAAAAATGCATCTAAGATGGACACTTCTCCAAAATAGCCAGTTTTGACCGAAATAGCCGGAGATCATGCAAATAGTGCTTAGCAACTTGTGAAATCCACTTTTTTCCGATGAAATAACTAAAAGAATTAGACATCAAACAAGTTGCACAAGTGCTACTTATCCAATTATATGCAAATCGCGCTTACGCTACTTGGAACTTGCTTAATATCTAAATTTTCTAATCATTTCAATGAAAAAAGTGGGTTACGCAAGTAGCATAAGCACTGTTTGCATGTAATCTCCGCCTGTTTTGCTTACAAGTAGCGCTTATGCAGCTTGCATAACCCTACTTTTTTCAATAAAATAATTAAAAAAATTAGACGTCAAGCAAGTTGCACAATTGCTACGTGCATAATGTCTAGGTGGCATGTCAGGTACCGTAAGCACTGTTTGCATGTAATCTCCGGCTATCTTTGTTACAAGTAACGCTCATGCAACTTGCATAACGCACTTTTTCCAATAAAATAATTAGAAAATTTGGCATCAAGCAAGTTGCACAAGTGCACTTGTGTAATGTCCATATGGCTTGTCTATAGAGATGCCACCTAGACATTACGCAAATAGCACGTGACAATTTGCATAATGTCCAACTTTTCGGATCATCGTTATGCAAGAAGTACTTGTACAATTTGCTTAATGTCCATTTTATCGAAAAGAGTGGGTTCATAGTAGCGTAAGCGCTACTTGATGTAAATCTCTAGCCATTTTGCTCACAATGTTGGAAAAGTAGCTATGAAGTGAAAAGGGGAGGCCTAATTGGCTATTTTGGACAATTTCTCGTCGAAGGTAACAATTAAACAAGATAGATAATCACCTCAATGTACTTCTTGGCATTGTCCCATGCACCACCCGTGTTCGATGCCGAAATCGCTACCTGAAAAATGAAATCGAACCATGAACCAGAAAGTAAAAAAAAAACCAAAACTAATCACCAAAACGGTGTCTGAAAAGTTACGTTACCTGAACACCAGAAACTAAAGAGCCGGCAAGAACGCCCGAAAGAGTCTCGACCCCGAAAAAGATCCCGACGATGAGCGGAGTTAGCATGACAAGTGCACCGGGAGGAATCATCTCCTTGATCGACGCATCGGTCGAGATCTTGACACATGTGGCGTAGTCAGGCTTAGCGGTTCCCTCCATCAGTCCCGGAATCGTGTTGAACTGCCGCCGGACCTCCTCCACCATCTTCAAGGCGGCACTGCCGACGCTCTTCATGGTCATGGCGGAGAACCAGTACGGAAGCATGGCCCCCACGATCAGACCGATGAACACTTTCGGTGTCAACACGTCGACCACCTGGATCCCTGCCCGGCTCACGAACGCGCCGAACAGTGCCAGCGAGACGAGGGCGGCAGACCCAATGGCGAACCCCTTTCCGATGGCAGCGGTGGTGTTTCCCGCGGCATCGAGGGCGTCGGTCCTCTCGCGGATCCTGTGGCTCATGCCGGCCATCTCGGCTATGCCGCCAGCGTTGTCACTGATGGGACCGTAGGCGTCGATCGCCAGCCCGGTGGCGATCGTGCTGAGCATGCCGAGAGCGGCAACCGCAATACCGTACATGGCGGCAAAGCTGAAGCTGACGAAGATGCCGATGGCTATTGCGAAAATCGGAATAATGACGGATTTGTAGCCCAAAGCAAGCCCAAAAATGACGTTCGTCGCAGCTCCAGTCCTGCACGAATCAGCAACGTCTTGCACCGGGCTGCACAAAGTACAAAAAATACGAATCAGCTCGAGGTGAATTTCGATCACGACATATTAGCTTTTAGAGGTGGTCAAATAACGGTCTCGGGCTAGGTCGGGTCCAAATTGGTCACTGTCCCAAACAGTGTTCGTCGTACCCCGGCCTGGGCCAGGCCCCAACCAAAATACTGCAGCCCGGTTAATCGGTTATGAGAATCGGTCCTGATTTTTTACATATAGAAGATATCTTTTGAAGAATTTGGTCAATCACATACATTAACAAATACGTTTTTATTATAATCGGGGCAATCAAATTAACTAAAAAGAATATATTTTTGTTATAAAGAATTTGTTCAATCAAATATACTTATAAAATATTTCATTTAGTCATCCGAATACACTAAAAAATATGTTTTTTTATTATAATACACTTAAAATTACATTTTGGTTTTCAATCAAGTATATTTAAAAAAATATACTTAAAAACAATTTAAAAAAAACATGGGCCAGTCCCAGGCCGAGCCGGGCCCAAATGGCCATCTCTAAATAGCTATAAACCCAACTTTAAAAATAAATTTCAAATAAACATGGGCCAGTCCCGGGGCAGGTGGGCCGGTCCAGGCCCAAGTCAGTCCCAGGCCATGCCTGGCCCAAATGGCCATCTCTATAGAATAGCTATAAACCCGACTTACCTGTATGCATTGCTGGTGTAATACTCGGTCACGAAACCGATGATAAGTCCAGCCCATAGACCAACGCACACGCACAAGAACAGCTGCCTGCAAACCAATTTCTAATTATAAATAAACCCGGCAAAAGAAAGATATCGACAACCAATAGAGAAAAAAAAACGTACCAGTTATGCACAACTTTCTGTTCGCCAAAGTTAAATATTGTGAAGGACGAAGGCAGGGCAATCCAACTAACGATTGCAATTCCAATGGTCATAAGAACGGTCGATATGATAAGCTGATTCTTCAACGCCGGCTCGATATCTTTAACCGCCTTGATTTCAAAGAAATCGGTCGCAAAAAGCGTTGTTATTAAGCAAACGATGATCCCCACCGAGCTCACGAGCAATGGGTAGCACATTGCGGTAAACTCGTGGTTGATCCCGAAAGAAGAAATCGAAGCAACAACGAGCGCAGCACACGATGATTCGGCATACGAACCAAAAAGATCGGATCCCATCCCGGCGATGTCACCGACATTATCGCCGACATTATCGGCAATCACCTGACAAAGAGCACAAAGTTTTAAACACACAACTTTTAGGGAGAACAACACGGATTACTGTTCCATGTTTGGCACGACTTTTATGTGGAACAAAGTGGTCCAAGGCCCCACCTCACAGAACAAGCTGGAACAAACATATGTTTTACCGGTATAACCTCGAAAATCGAAATAGAACTCAATTCTCTTCTAACACATCAAATATATCTTTCTCTTTATATTTCATTTATTATATTCTATGCTATTTAAAATTTTCATTTTATTGTCCTAAAAAGTATTGTCTTTGTACAATTTATATACTTTGATTCATTTACTTAGTTTATTAAATGTTAATAATAAAATCATAATATAGAAAACAATATAAGAAACTACTTAAACTTTTTATTTTGGTGTCATTTTAATCATATTGACAAAAAAAATCTAATATTTTATTTTATTTTTAAAAAAATATTTATTTTATTATAAGTTAATCAATTACATATTTATCAAAATATATAAACAACTCATTAAAGGTAAATTGGTCATTTTATCTAACCTGTACCGTCCATGGATACCAAAAGCACCCTTAAAAAACAAAATACTGCAAAAATGACAAAAGGGTATAACCGTAACTTACAGCAGGATTTCTCGGATCATCTTCCGGAATGTTCCGTTCCACCTTCCCGACGAGATCAGCACCGACATCAGCTGCCTTAGTGTAAATACCGCCACCGACTCTTCCGAAAAGAGCCATCGAAGATCCACCGAGCCCATAACCCGTTATGGCCTCGAAAAGGCCTTCCCAATCATCACCATAATACAACTTAAAAAGATTGATTGTAATATACAAAACCAATAGCCCGTTTGCAGCAAGAAGAAAACCCATCACGGCTCCGGATCTGAACGCTATAATGAAAGCTTTCCCGACCCCTTTTCGTGCCTCTAATGTCGTTCTTGCATTTGCATACGTAGCGATCTTCATCCCGAGGAAACCCGAGAGAACGGAGGTGACGGCCCCGAGCACGAAGGACACGGTGCTGAATAAAGCGGTGGCGAGTGCGGGTTTGCACATTCTCTTGATATCGTAGGTGCAATGCTTACTTTTCGTGCTGAATCCCTCAACGGACCCAAGGAAAAGGAAGATCAAGATCGCAAAAACGACCATGAAAATGCCGACGTATTGGTACTCAGTGAATAGGAAAGATGTCGCACCTGTTGATGTTAGATATTGATTAGCAGAAATAACGAATACGAAAAGAGTTAGAAACCGTGAAAACCAGTTTAAGATACAGTGTTGTTTCATATGTGAAACAGACAAACAGACACGAGAATGGATGTGTTTGAATCCTAGCTTAAAACGAAGAATGTAACAAAGAAATCACGAATTAGTTGATTTAAAATCGATTGTTGGTGTCTGAGGGAACATAAACTTTTTAACACATTTATCAATTCAGGGGTTATGTAGTTGGTTTTCCATTAAGTTTTGTATGGATAAAACTGTCTGTGTCTGTTTGGATTAATCTGGTTGTATAGATTATGCAGGTTTTTATTTGGAAGGGCTTTTCCATAGTTGGAAGTAGTGTCTTTTCTAATTGGGAGGCAGCTTTGGAGAAAAAAACAAAACTTAGCTTTCTGCATAAAGCTCCTCCCAGAAAGCTCACTGAGTAAGCCACTTTTCACTTTCTATATCTTTAAGCCACTACCAAACAATCATGTATAAGCCGACCGAGTAAGTCCCAATGTCCCATTGAACTCATTAAGCTGCTAAGAAACCGACCCTTGAATGGTCTATATGAAACAAATAAGTCCTATTAAGCTCATTAAGCCGCCAACAAACAGACCCTCAAATGGTCTACATGATTTGTGCTTAATAAACGTTGAAAAAAGCCAAAAAAACACTCAAAAAATGACAAAAAATCAAGAAGATCTTGAATCAACTTGCACCAAGATAAGGAACCCCAGCAGCATGTCTTAATCAAGAAACCTTGAATCTTTCATGTCATCTTCACATTTTTATGTATTTTTAGTTAAGATCTGAATACCAGTCTTCAGTGGTTTCAAAAAACTGCATAAAGTTACAATATCTAGTAATCATCATGGTTAACATCTTCCACTGAGCAACCAAAATAGCCTTAAAACTTAATAACTTTAATCGATTTAAACATAAAATTCACCAGATCTACGAATAAGAACAAGAAACCAGTTAATCCACGAATCTTGGAATCATCCAAAAACCCATTTCAAAAAAAATCAAAGATTTACTAAAACCCATTTCCCAAAAACAAGAATAATCACATATTTGCTTAAACCCATTTCACAATAACAAAAAAGATCACAGATTTCCTTAAACCCATTTCCAAATAACAAAAAAGATCACAGATTTACCAAAACCCATTTCACAATGACAAAAAAGAATCCAAGATTTACTTAAACCCATATCACAATAACAAAAAAAATCACAGATTTACTTAAACCCATTTCCCAAAAACAAAAAAATCCAAGATTTACTTACACCCAATTTACAAAAACAGAATGTAAACTTAAAGAAGCTGAGAAATCTTGTAAATTTACTGATCTAACCTTCAGAGATGGCAGTCTGAATCTCGGCGCACTTAGCGACGACGTTGTGTTCGTTAACCCCTTCTTCCTCTTCGATCAACGAATCATTGTAACCATTCTTGGTGGATTTTGACTGCGGGCCGTTAGCTTCCGGCGTGAGCTTAACCTTGGAGACCAAGAGCCATTGGATCAAGGAGAAGATTATTCCGATGACGGCGCACACCGGAATGATGATTTCGGTGGCGAGATCTGAGAGCAGCGGCGACCCCATAATCCCGGAAACCTAAAAACTCTCCGGCTATTGAGTGGGAGAAAGAGGAAAAGAGATAGGGGGGGAAAGGAAAATGGCAGGGAAAGAGTGTGTATTTATAGTGAAAAAAGAAAAATGGTAAGAAATGTGGAAGTGGGTATTTTTAGGGTTTTGAGGAGATCCACCATGGATGAAGATAATTTGACCTTAAAAATGAAGTCATGTGTGTTTCTTTTAACAACATTATTAACCTGATTATTGTAATTTTTTTTAATTAAAACTAAGTATTGTGTAATTCTGTTTTTGTTGTCCAAGGATTGGGTAAAACCGTAAAAAAATGAAAAACCGAGAAACATCTTATTAATCTGTTTATTTGAATGATATGTGCATACATCTAATTTAAAACATTCTTTCGCATTTTATTAAAACCAACGAGACCGCCGCATACACCATCTGATTACAACAAAAAGAAACTGAAAAAGCATATGGAGCCACCGAACAAGATGAGAGCATAACACGGTACTAAAGACGCTAGAAAACAAGAAGAAAAGTAACCCCATATTCTACACCGTACCGAGCTACGAGACGACAACGACGTGAGGGTCGTCCCATATACAAGGCGTAAACCGACTTGCCCCGAGGTTTTTTAAAGGTAGCCGATACTGGAGTAGCTAAAAACAGTTTTTTGTTGCAAAATTGCATCGGGTTCGGCATGGGTATCCGTTGTCCAGCCCAGGGACGGACCCACTAAGGAGCAAGAGGGGTCCCGTGCACCCGCTCATTTGGCTACCGTAAA
>LUCG01285291.1:0-11663 GCA_001633085.1 Carthamus tinctorius | reverse complement strand
CAGTGGGTCGATAGTGGATGAATTGGGTAGTTTTGGGTAAAATAGTGGAAAGCTGATGTGGCACTGAGGTGGCAGTTGAAACCATTGGGTTGTAGTGGGTCGACAGCGGATGGCCTTAGAACATAAATCTCCTAAAAAAACCAAACATTTTATGATAACATAACAGATGAAGATACAGTTAAGTTTTTATCAAGAATTGTATATCATAGATATATTAAATATTGAGGCCAAATTATCCATTATGCATAGATTAGATACTTTTAGTGATTGGCATATTCTTAGATAATAGAGTAAATTGCAATTTTGTGTCCTTGTGGTTTGTTTTTCTCACTCTTAGGTTCCTATAAAAATTTTATTGCATAAAAAATCCTATGGTATGTAAAAGTGCTTGATTTGATCTCTCTGTCTAATCATTGTTAGTTTTCATCCATCAATTAAGGGTATTATGGTCTTTCTATATTTACTTATAGTTTCCTCTGAAAAATAACAAATTATATATATATATATATATATATATATATGAAGAAAAAATAACAGTCTGGTGGTCTGTTTGCCTGTTTGGTAGCAACCAAGAAAAACCTTCTCGATTTTGCTTGTTTTGGTTGATGCATAAAAGGTATCGATTTTGAACATCGTTAAGGGAAGACAACGAAGTGATATAACGAGTTTAAACAGGTTAAGATTTTTAAGGTTTAGATGGATTTTCGATATTGAACATTGATTCTTATTGGCCTTTTGTTTTGATTGTGTTTAAGTATCAATTTTTAGTTTGAGTTTCAACGTTAAACCTGGATTTTGAACATTTACCCAAATCAAAATTTTCATTGTGTTCAAAGTAGGAGCACGATTGTGTTTAAACATGTTTTCTATTTTGAACCTGGATGTTGGTTTGCTGGTGTACGAATGGTGAGAAGGGGACTAGAAAATAGGAGAACGATGGGCGAGCATGGGAAGTGAAAACAGGAGAATGGGAGATGCAAAAGAAGATGATTGAACCTGGAATGGTGGTGGTTGTTGTTAGTCCCAAAAAAGAATGGCAACCTAAGAACAAGTATTATAGAGGGTGGGTTGAATAGAATACTAAATACTTACTTTAATTTAATTCTATTATTGATTTTTCAAAATGAATTACGCATAGAAAAACATGTTGTTGTGGAAAAATAACAACTAAAATTATTCTAACAACTTAAACACTTAGAGAAAGAATAACAAAATACACTTAAAAACTTAAAAGAAAAATGATGAACTTTTTAGAGAGAGAAAGCAAATCTTTCAATTTTTAGCATGCACGTAGAGGTTCTTCAGAAAGGCAACTTTGCATGGGAGGGGTCATCACCTATTTATACTCCTATGTATATTAGATGCATGAGACACTTGTCACTTTGGGGTTGATCTTTATGTGTCTCATAGTATAGACAAACAAGTACTTTGGGGAAAAGGTTGACCTTCAGAGGTTGTTGTAGACAGCTCCTGAAAAAGATATAAAGGACAAACATTTTTTATCTAACAAATCAGAGAATGTTCTCATCATACCATGATGCGGTGAAGCTTTATTGAACCCTCCAAAGAAAAAGAAAACAAAGAAAGTCTTCAAGAAAAATCGGTGAAAGAAGTTCATCAATTTTTCCTTACCAATTGACATAGAGGTTTGTCCATTTTCTTTCGAATCAACAGATAGCTTAGTAATGTTAGGATGGCTTATTCAGTTCAGATGAGATTTGGTTTTCTGTTGGTTTCAGCTAGTCTTTGATTTTTCGAACAATTAAATACAACTAAGCTATTATAAAGAACCAAAATTATTCTAAGTACAAAACTAAACTAAAGAAGGTTGGGGAGGTCGTCTTCAAATATGTGGCCCAACAGTTATCAACAGTGACAGGGTTTCGCAGATGAGGTTCCAACGATGATTGAAAAAACAATGGGGTTTTGACTTTGATTGGATCAACAATGAGGTTACAGGCACAATCACGACATGGAACACTTTAAAAAATGATATCCTAAAAATTGAAGCCCAGACCAACATATCGATACCCAAAAAAGTGGTGGAGATCATAGTGAGAACAAATGGAGTAAAGGTTTTGACAAGTGGTGAGGAGAAAGGGCTTGTTGGTCGTGACTGCAAAAGGATCGAAGTAGGGGAAGGGTTGGGTTTGTTTTTGAGTAGATCGTGTTTTTTAATAGAAAATTAAATTAAAACG
The DNA here is from genome assembly GCA_001633085.1 of Carthamus tinctorius. Taxonomy (NCBI): domain Eukaryota; kingdom Viridiplantae; phylum Streptophyta; class Magnoliopsida; order Asterales; family Asteraceae; genus Carthamus; species Carthamus tinctorius. The sequence continues at coordinate 9,465 of LUCG01285291.1, read as the reverse complement.
TAGAATGACCCATAATACCCTTAACGTAACTGATTTATTTTAAAGTTTTTTTTTGGGATAAGGTTCATCTAGACTACATCCTTGACAATTTGAAAATTACGTTTCCGTCGTCTGAGACTAAGCCTGGCCATAAGGTGCGCACGCTTGGACTCGAATCTGGATGGATAGGATATTCCACCATATCCCCCAGGTCTTTTGCCAGTACCCCACCATCCTCGTCTTTTTTTTAAAGTTGTTAGTGGATAGGGACAAAAACCGAACAATTTTATATACCATAGGGTTTCTCTTACAATTAAAATTTGTACGAACCGAAAATGAGAAAAACAACAATAAGGACCAAAATAACAATTTACTCTAGATAATATTATGCTAAAAAGTCAATGAAATTCGGAGGATATAATATTTATATTTAGAAAATAATGGATGTGAGAGAAGGCATGGATGTTGCAATATTCATTATTTTTGCTTCAATTTCTATGTTTTGCCATTTTGGAGTTTTGACTTTTTCTTTCTTTAGTTGGACCTCTCAACAACAATTATAACGTATCTACTAGGAATTTTTTTTGGATCCGTCACTGTCAATAACTCAGATTGATTCGACCTCAATGAGTTTAATATGTCTATGGCTTCTTATGTTGTATCACTACTGTTATGCTAAATGAATCATACAGATAAAAGAACATTTTTCATAGGAATAACACTAAAACACAATATTTGTAAAACGTATAGGATGCATAACTTTGTTCTGAATATTGTACACATAGCATACATTGGATTTCTGTATGAAATGTGGTTTCTTATATATATTTGCAATATATCTACAAATCTCATTTAAACCACATGAGATTCAACAAATATCCGATCGAACCAAATTGTCCCTCCTAGAGGCTAGAAAGTCAATGTGACCCCTACGCAACCTAAAGCTAGCTTCTAGACTTACTTCCACCAAATGCGAGCAATGATTTTCAAATGACAAAACTAAACTAATGTTTTGGACGAAAATCTGTAAGAAAATTTATTTGGTTAAAAGTTTAAAGACTCGGTATAGTGGCGGATTCAAAAATTTTATTATTGGGGGTACATTAAAGGGTGTCAAAAAAATTCTGAAACCGAAAAACTAATTTGATTTTGGTTTATTCGGTTTTTGGCTTAAACAATTCAGTTTAATTGAATATGTATAACTTATTCCCCTTGGTTTTCGATACTTTTTTTTACCATTCCGCAAGACTCGAAAGACTGCCATGTACATATGTTATTATTTTGATTAAACTCAAAGTAAATGAACACATTACACTTTAGTAACTAGTGACAATAGATATATAACCTAGATTTAGTTATAAAGAAATCAAATAGCATAAGATCAAAAATTGGAAATAAAATACAAACTAGTAGTAAGCCTTAAATAAATAAAAACAAATTAAATAATCAACTTAAGAACCCTAAATCAAATAGTAACTAAAGTTTAAATAAGCTGATAATTTTTTTTTGATTTGAGGCCTTACCTTTAATTTATTAGGGGACTATTAACAATTTTTGTGTTTTAGAGAATAATTAAACATATAAAACAATTACTGAATGTTGTATTTTTCAGTTTGAATATCGTATTATTCACCTTAAACAATGCATAATATCCAGTCTGAATAATCTTGTATTATTCAGACCGAATATGAGCTAAATAGGACCAAAAAAGTCAATAATGTTAACACTTGTATGATATGTTTTTTGGGTTTTTGAATCAAATTTAAGTTTCTATTTGAACGCAATCCTATATACATAATATTTAAACTAAATAAATTATATCAAAAAAAAGTCAACAATGTGAATATTTTTTGGGTTTTTAAACCAATATGTTCATCAACTAAATGTAAAGTTTCTTTTGCTTTAATTTCAGATTTTTAGTTATAAATTTTTATTTACCGGTCTTTTATTAAATTATAGTAGTAAATATTCACAATGTTGACAAAAAAAAGTATTTATACGAAAAGTAGATGGTTGTCTTCAACAATTATAAAATTTGTTTTTTTGTCGTTTTGTGTATTAAAATTGTATCTTAATGGTATTTTATTCATAATCTATGGTGATGAGGATTTGACTTTTTGAAATTTTATAGCGTCGTTATTTTTTTCTTGGAAGGGTGTCCGAACCAAAGCCCGACTAATCCTCGGTAATTTTGGGGGCTAAACATGGTCCCACTTAAATGTCTCCAGGCATGCACACGAGAAGGTTCGAACTCGGTTAGGACGCTATAAACCCCCCGAACGATAACCAACCCGCCACAGCACTGTTGACTAATGTCGTGATTTTTATTTCCACATAAATTAATTCTAATAAAATTGTATCGGTGAAAACGATTTTTCCATTTGTTGACGACAACTTATATTTTTATGAACAACTTGTGAGCCGAAAAAGTCTTAAATACAGATAATATATTAGAAGACGTATAACAGATAAACGCCTTCATTAATTAATACATTATTACAGAGAAATTATATTTCCTCATACTTTTTTAACCTACCCATCCTCCTACTCACTTGATCATTTGACATGTGTAATGCACGAATTCTCTTTTTTTATATCATTACTAAATTTTAACACTTGTCAAATAATCAAGTGGACAGGAGGATAGGCAGGAGAAAATATATTTTCTCTATTATAGAATATAGAACACGAACAAGTTTTTTCACAGTTTTTATGTGATTAATAGTAAGATAATAAATTTGGTTTAACACTATTTGTTTACATCATTTTTTAGACGACAAAAAGTTATAATTTAGGATCAAAAATATAAAGTTTTGATGTAAAAATGATATTCTTTTTATACAAAAAGTTATGCATCTACAATATACGTTTCATTTTACGCTAAACATATATTCGATTTTTTGTCATCGTGTATTACTATTTATGATACAATTTTTGAGCAAAAAATCTTGTGCTTATTAAAAATATTTCATATAAAAAAAGTAAGTTTGATATAATATATTTGATGTGTTCATTTGAGATTTGGGTTGTGTTTGGTAAACTAGCTAATAAACTAGTTGTTGACTTAACCCCAATGGATCAGTNCACTGAGTATTAATCCCAGAGAAGCATGCTTTAGCTTTCGGTAAAAATTACCAAGGATGTAGCCTGGGCAAACCCAGGTGAACCTTATAAAAAAAAACTAGTTGTTGACTTATTAGCTAGTTAGAAGCTGATAAGCCAATTTATGAATAAATTATGTTTGGCTAAAACTAGCTTATGAGTATGTAAAATGAGCAAAAAGAGTATCTTTTGGTATAATAATTAATATTAATAAGAGTATATAGTTGAAAAAAAACTACAAAAAGCTTCTGAAACGCTACTTAGACATTGTTTGGTAAAAATAAGCTAACTTATAAGTTAGCTTATAAGTCACCTTATAAGTCAGGTACATGTTTGGATGACCATAAGTTACCTTATACGTTAACTTATAAGCTAGCTTTTTAAAAAGCTACTCTCACTATTTTGGTGACTTATGGAACTTTTTGTTTTTTTATTCCAAATATGTCCTTGCTAAGTTTTATACTCATAATTTTTGAACATGTCTTTTTTTGTCATTTTACAATCATAAGCTACCTTATCAGCTAGTTTTTACCAAACCCAACTTATTCATCAGCTAGCTTATGAGTCATCAGTTACCTTATCAGTTATAAGTTAACTTATCAGCTAATTTGCCAAACATAGCCTTAAACTAACGTTTCAATAAGCTAGCTTATGATACATGTCTAACTTATAAGCTAGCTTATTTTTGTCAAACACAAATCGAATTCAATTTCAATTTAATATATTAATCTATTTTTCTGTTTTAATATATTACAAAAAGAATATTTGCATCTTTGTTTATCAATTTAATTGCCAACTAAAACATAGTTATTTTTCATTCACACAAGTCAACTCAACATTAAAGCTTACTTTCTCATACATTAATTCACATTTGTAATTATATATAAAATTTCAAATTTCATAAAATATGTCTACATTTTAATATTTTTCGTTCATAAAATGATAAAATATAACTTTAACATTGAAAAAAGAATGTGAGAAATTATATTTTATTCTAACTTTTTAACCTATCCATCCTCCTACTTACTTGATCATTTGACATGCATAATGCACTAATTCTCTTATTTCATATCATTTCTAAATTTTAACACTTGTCTGATAATCAAGTAAGTAGGAGGATGAATAGGTTAAAAAAGTAGGGAAAAATATAATTTCTCAAAGAATATATAAAAAATAATAATTGCATGTTATGATTGTTGATGGAAGGTCAATTAAAAAGACAATCGAAAAAAGCAAAACATTAAAATCGAACATTTGCAACATCAATACATTCAGTAATGCATGTTAGTCAAGGGCAAACGAGTCGTCTATCTTAAACACAAACTTGCTAAACAACCTATAAAATCTTTTATCATTTGGCAAACCAGATAAATTATATCAACTCATAATATATTTATAATTTAGACAAAAAGTTGATTAGTCAAATAATATATTCATAGTTAAAAAAGGCACAAGAAGATATACACATTAAAAAATATACTTTAAAAAGTCAGAAAATTTCATTTCAAGTGGAAAAAGACAATTTATAAGGGATGAATATTGCTATTAAAATTAAAAGTATCCCAACATGTTGGAGAAAACATAGCCCCCAAAATCTCCCTTGGCCCCAACCTTTTGAGTTTTTGTACTTGAGAAGTTATCATATAATCTTTTATGGTTTAGAAAACAAAAATTATATGTATTAAAAATGATTGGATGTTATATGTATATTCTTATTACATTACCTATATTATATTATATTTGACAAAAGATTTTAAAAATTATTTTTTATGCATAAAGGGCTCTCGTTCAACGGATCAAAGGTACGCCCGAGATAACAGACTGATGACTCCAGTACTGTTTATTGATTCACGTTGCTTAAAATTCAATATTACAAATAGATTGTGAATAAGTACAACTTATTAAAGCTATAAGTCCAAATTCGTGTAATTGACTATAAATACATATAATCAAATAGGATAAACATCTCAATTTAAATATAAAAATAAGATGTAATTAGGATAATTATTGAAATATAATGAAATAATTAATAATTATCTTTAAAAAATTATATTAATATAAAGCAAAAATAAATTACTTTAGTGTTAAACTTAAATTAAATCATAATAGTAAAATTGAATTAAATAAATTACATAAAAGCCAAGAACTATTATAGTTAATTCGTTACTAATAACGATATATTTTTCTCAAAATTGTATGGTATCTTCAAATTTACATTTTATTCAAAAAAAAAAAACATCATCGATTTTTTAAAGTCACATAAAATCATATTATAATATTAATGAAGATAAAGAATGAATTAAAACATTAAAATCGAGATATATTTCATTGGTTTATGCTTCTAATATATTGATAACATAGTTTTAATCTTTTTTTATGATGGTTGACTTTGTGGATCAGTGGTTGCATTGGTAGATCTAAGAATTATTTAGGGGGATTTATATTTTAAAACAACTAAAAAAACTTAAGAGTCCATTAAAGTCAATCAAAAAAACTGGAAAAAAAACTCTTTAAAATGATGAAATTCAGTTAAAAACACATCAGACTTAACGCTAAGACGTAATCACTTGTCTTACTTACAATTTCGATTCCATTTCATAAAATGTATTTTAATAACCAAACCAATACAACTAATTTTTTTCTCGAGCCAGATCATGGTGATTTTGTCACATGAACAAGACGTTATTTTATGGATCTTTTATCCATTTTAAAGGTTCAGTAGTTCCATAAAAATCCTAAATTCACCATTGTTAGAATTTGAATTTGGAGATTAGCAATTGGTTTTTTAATTTAAGGGTGTGTTTGGAAAAAATAAGCTAGCTTATAAGCTAGTACATGTTTGGATAGATATAAGCTGGCTTATTGAAACGCTACTTGGAGTAGCTTTTTGAAAGTTTTTTGTAGTTTTTTTTTTCCGATTATACCCTTATTAATACTAATTATTAAATTCAAAGATTACATTTTTAATCATTTTACATACTTATAAGCTAGGTTTTACCAAACATAATTTGTTCATAAGCTAGCTTATCAACTACCGACTAGCTTATCAGTTATTTTACCAAACATAGTCTAAAACTAATGCTAAGTTTTTCTATTCAAGTTTATCAAGTTAAGTTGGTGATCGCTTTCACAAGTGCAACTTTGTCGGATCTAAACATTTATTTATAGCTTTATATTAAAAAAAAAAAATACTTTTTTCTTTATATTTCTAATCAACATATATTAATATGTAGAGTATATTAAGTTTTTAGTCCCTATATTTTGCTAAAAAAATTATTTAATCCTTGTGATTTAAAATTTTTGATTTTCATCCTATGATTTACAATTCATAATCATTTTCGTCCTTATAATTTAAATTGATTATTTTCTTTGTTCTTATGATTTCCAATTCATTTTTATTTTAATCCCTTAAAAAAATTATATATTACAAACAAAATCCAAAAATTTCAACAAACCAAAGGATGAGAATGTAATTTGGTTTCGGTTTTTATAAAAATTTATTATTGGAAAAAATCTCATGGTACAAAAAAAATGTTTGGTTCCGGTCTCTAGCCCTAACAAAAGCCAGTTCCATCCATTAACTCCTACATGTAGTCATTTATGTCTCTGAAATATAAAAACCAACGACATATATTGAAATATTTTTTTAATTTACCCTCATATTTATGATATAAAACGATTACTTTACCCTTATATGCAAGACAGATGAAAAAGTTAACAGATAAACCTTAACTTCCGTTACTAGAAGGGACCAAAACCAAACATAGTTGCATACCACAAGGGTTTTATTACAAAAACTTTTTTGTGAAGACCTAAATCAAGAAAAACAACAAAGGCATTGTTTGGTAAAAATAAGTTAACTTATAAGTTAGCTTATAAGTCACCTTATAAGTCACCTGTACATGTATGAATGGACCATAAGCTAGTTTATAAGTTAACTTATATGCTAGCTTTTTGAAAAACTACTCTTACTAACCTTTTGATGACTTATGAGACTTTTTATTTTTTTATTCCAAACATACCCTTGCTAAGTTTTGTACCACTTATTTTCAAACATGTATTTTTTTGTCCTTTTACAGTCATAAGCTAGCTTACTTTTTGCCAAACGTAACTTATTCATCAGCTACCTTATCAGTTATCAGATACATTATTAGTCATAATTTAACTTTTTAGCTAGTTTCCGAAACATAGCAAAACACAAAAATTTGCAATTTTTACTCAACTATTTATTACCAACTTGCTTTTATTTATTTAATATTCATCAATCTACCGTACAAATAAAGTCTCTATATATCTAAAACCTTCAAGAACACCAAAGTACAACAAAGAAGCCATGGCTGCCTTCAACTTCAAAATTACCAGTAATACCCTTCTAAAACTCATCATTTTCATAGCTTTCTTCTCCACCCAAACCCTAGCTCAATGTGAAGAAGAAACCAACAACTCCTGCAACAACAAATCGAAAGCTCTGCCGTTGAAGGTCATCGGCATTGCCACGATCCTCGTGACCAGCGTCATCGGGGTCTCGCTCCCGCTCGTCACCCGATCGGTCCCGGCCCTCGATCCCGACCGCAGCCTCTTCGTGATCGTGAAGGCGTTCGCCTCGGGGATCATCCTGGCCACCGGGTTCATGCACGTGTTGCCGGACTCGTTCGACATGTTGAGGTCGAGCTGTTTGGCCGATAACCCGTGGCATAAGTTTCCGTTCACGGGGTTCGTGGCCATGTTGTCGGCGGTGTTTACGCTCATGGTGGATTCGATGGCGACTAGTGTGTATACGAAGAAGAATAACGCGGTCTCGGCGGAAGGTGGCGGTGAGGTGGGCGGCGGTGGCGGAGACCAGGAGATGGCGGTGGCGGCTGGTGGTGGACGGGTGGTGCATGGACACCATCATAGCCACCACCATGGGACTCAAAAGGGTCCGATTGGTGCACAATTACTACGCTATCGCGTTGTTGCCATGGTTAGTGAGACCACAAATTAACACCGAAACTTTACAGCAAAAGCTATGAATGCCTAAAAATATCGATGCTTAAATATTTGTTTTTTAAGAGGTCTGAAGTTTGATTTCACATGTAAAAAATAAGAGGTGGATGATCATGCACCTCTTAAAATTTCAGAGGAGAATAAGAGATTTTCAGATCTTTTATTTTAAATATAAAACAAACAGTCTTAAATTCTGCAAACCTTTTAATTTTCAAACTTAGGAGGTTTTAAGTGGTACTCAAAAAAAAACAGCCCCTTTTTTTTGGAAGGTATAGCGGCATCGTACCAACGAACGACTACCACGAACACATACACACGCACACACGCCTCCAACGACGGTATTGGGCATCCAAGGGCAGCCCACTAATCCGCCACTGTCCCGGCCCATCTTACGCTGGACATAGTGCCTAACCACAGTCTTTGCCTGGGCTGGGAGGCCCAGTCTATGACTGGACCAGCCCAAGAACGGGGTACTCCTCATGCCCCAAATTTATTCCACTTGGATTCGAACCCGGGTAGACTGAGATATAAAAAACTCAAAATTTAGTTATTGTTTTTGTTTAAAGTTTTGAGGTTCTTAATTGGATGTGTATATATATACGTATGTGTATGTATAGGTGTTGGAGCTTGGAATAGTGGTCCATTCGATCGTAATTGGACTAGGTGTTGGAGCATCAAACGACGTTTGCACCATCAAACCGTTGATTGCAGCTCTTTGTTTCCATCAAATGTTTGAAGGCATGGGTCTTGGTGGTTGCATCTTACAGGTATACAAATTTTTAATCTGTTAGAGTTTCATATCAGTTACACGATCATTTTTACTCAGATTTATAAAAAAAATAGAAATTGACATAACAGGGTTTGACAAATTCTCATATGGTATGAGATCGGAGATCCCACGTCTACGCATACAAATTATTTTTATCCCAAGTCTACCGCTTTAGGGAGTAGGGACTAATTAAGAATCTATATCATCTGTCTCAAAAATCAGATGTCTCATTTCTGTCAACCAATAAAAGTAAGACATATCATATTTTTTATTAAAAGTAAAATTTATTTAATTCTTTTTCGGGTCAATTTGTACTTGTCTAACCCCGGACTGGTTTGCCCGCTCTTGACACTCTAGACAATCTGGGTTTGTCTAGTCTCATATCGGCTAGACTTGAACAATTTATCTTACTTATTTTTCTGCTCATAGGCTATGTTGGAGAGTAATCTAATGAGGTTACCTATATTTAGGGGTGGCAATTGGCGGGTTGGTGGGTCAGAAACCTCAACCCTGGCACGACCCATTTAGCTAATCGTGTCGAGTTCTTCAAACCTTACTCGTGAGGGGTCGTGTCGCGGGTCGTGTCATGGGTTGGCGGGTCATAAACTGGTTGATGGGTCATAAACGGG
>LUCG01285283.1:0-10023 GCA_001633085.1 Carthamus tinctorius | reverse complement strand
GGGACCGGAACCGGCACCGGTATTACCTATACGGTCCGGTTCTCGGTCCTAAGAATCGGCCGTCTCCGGTTCCGGTTCCAAACCGGGTTCGGGCCGGTTCGGTCCGATTCGGACCCAATGCTCACCCCTAATGGAATTGACCATTCCAATTCCACCAGATTCCGGCGGAATCCAGCGAACCAAACTCCCCCTAAGTCCTAACATTAAATTTAGAGAATTTTAAATTATAAGATACTAATATTCTTTCTTTTGTTTTTGTTTTCTCTACTCTAAGTATTTCTTTATAGAAATTATTAAAAGCAAAAAAAATTATTCCTTTATTTCTTAAAATAGTTGGAGATACTCTCTAAGGGGGTGTTTGGGATTGCTTATTTAAAATAATTTATGCTTATAACTTCTTTAAAAACTCCTTATTTGCTGGTTAGTGTTATGATAAGCATTTTATCTAAACACTCCGGCGACCACCATCTTTTCCGACGACTTTTCCGGCGACCACCATCTTCTCCGACGACTTTTCCGGCGAGCGACTAGTATAACTACGGCGAGCCACTCGTATAACTCCGACGACTCGTACAACTCCGGCGACTTGTAAAACTCCGACGAGCAACTCGTACAACTCCGGTGACTATACAACTCCGGCTGGGATCTTTAACAACTCCGACAACTTGTTACCGGCGAAATCGTTTCACCAACCAATTCCGGCGACTGTTTGTTTGTGTGTGGGTCTATCGGAAAAATGGAGGGTGGTGGAAATGGAGTGGTGTTTGGTCGGTGACATTTAGACGCCGGAAAAATGTGGGTCTACCGGAGAAAATGGGGTTGTACATTGTCCCAAAAAGTCGTCGGAAAAGATGTTGGTAGCCGGAAAAGTCACGGGAGAAGATGGTGGTCGCCGGAAAAGTCATCGGAGAAGATGGTGGTCGCCGAAAAAGTCGTCGGAAAAGATGGTGGTCGCCGGAAAAGTCGCCGGAGTGGGCGTGACCGGCTGGTAACCTTTAATAGTAGGTTATGATACACTAAATGGTAGTTTTTGAAACTTCAGTACATTAAATGGTAGTTTTTTAAGTATAGTACACACAATAACAAAAGGTGACAATTTGAATATATTTTGGGAACTAAATCCTAAAAACTAATATGTTATTTATTTTTATTTTGAAAAAAACTATTAATAAAGTTGAACTAGTGGATTTGTTATTTGAGGTTAAATGATGATGAACCTAAAGTTAACCAATAGACCATTAAATATCCAAAAAGCAAAAAAAGCATGAGGGCCCACGTGACAAGCACGTGTTCAATGCAATTTTTTATAAATGGATATTTGGAATGAAACTTTAATTATAACAAACGTGTTGGTCAACAATAATACTTCATTCCATCATTTTGAACCTAACTTTTAATCATCAATTTTCAAACAAACACTAACCTTTTATGATGCAACATTTTGGATTTCCAATTGTCATGTCTTGTTCATTTGTCTTAATTCAAGTAATTTTATGTCGTTGAATTACATACTGTTTTTAAGGCATTGGTTTCTTGAAAGAGGCATGCTGTTTTTCATGTTTACAGTGTTGGTGCAGGAAGGTTTTATATCCAATCGGTATACTATGCTAACGTTGGTAACAAAACCGAACATCTTTTGTACATTTTACGCGAAAGTGGGGTTGCGATTAGATATACACAGACCTTTTATTTACCTCAAATATTATGTAAAAACATTGACTTGTGAGAAACGGAGAAATAATTCTAATGCTTTTACAAGTTTGGTTAAAAAAGTTGAAAAGTAAATTACATACATTTCTGAAACGAGATATTAAGAAAAGTATACCGAAAATGTTACATAACTATGTACGATTAAGCACAACAAAAATTAAGAAAAACAAAGCATCTTTCAATCTATCAGATGACTATAGTAACCTACTCTGCCTGCTCTCTAATTAACCCTCCTCTCTTTCACCCTATAGTCGTCTAAGTCACCAAACTCCCTATTGTTATGCATGGAGGATTGGAGGGGGACAATCCTTCTTCCACTTAATGATAGTTTTGGTTGCAAATGTTGGTTCTAGTTATTTTTATCGAACTTTACATTAGATATCTTTGATTTTCTTGATTAACAACAAGGGCGGACCTATACCATGAAGTCAATAATTTTATGGTGTGTAATGTAAATTTTTTTAAGCATTTTGATGATGCAGTCGTTTTGTTTAATTAAGTAAAACCATATATTACTGTGACTTGTGAGGCGCTAACTTTTCAAAGTTCAAGTTTTAATTAGTATTGATTTATGTTAATATTTAGATTGCAACACCTTGAATTTCTATAAATCTAAATGATACATGACCTGGCAAAACCATGCATGCTTACCAAGTAAAACCATGTGGCTTTATGTCGGATTAGTATATCCCTACGAATATATGTGTTGTATATCTACACAGGTTTACGTGTGAGTATATATCCATTCAGGGTCACATGCATATGTATATCCCCATATCCCCACTATTTACACGTTGCGCAAGCCTTTGTTGGACACAAACAACTTATCCTGTGACTTAGGTCGTGGGGAAAGTCATAAGAAGACATCTGATAGATTTTGAAAGGCAGTTTGGGGTTTTCTTTTCCATTTCTCACCCCTTTTCACTTTCTCTCCTTTTTGACAATTTTAGGCAACCTTGAAATCGACTATGGAAGGGTTTTGAAGCAAAATGGTAGTTTAGCATATATATATTAAAGATCCTTTGATGGGTAGTTTTAACAACTCGGTGAGGTAAGTTCTTTGGTGTTTTGAACTTCATTTCATGGATCTATGTGGATCTAAAACTTATGTTCATATTTGGTTAAGTCTATACTTGGTTGTGACCTAGAGAAGTTTTCTCGAGGTGTTTGCTTATGGATCTCAACTCTTCATCCTTGGAAGTTAGAGTTGAGTTTGAAACTAAGTTTAAATTAACCTGGTAACGTGAGTTGAAGTTACTTTTGTGAAAACGTTGTACATATCAAGACACCTTCCTTTTAGGCTTTATTTGCTTTTGTGGAGTTTTATATACCTAATAAGTTGTTTGACTAACCTTTTTGGAAAACACGTAACATTCAATTTAGTTAACCCTTAAGTACAAATGATAGATATGTGGTTGTTTATGGGTTTGTACTACAAATAAAAGTTGTGTTAATTCTACAAGTAATGGTTGATCATTTGATCCCTTTTTGGACAATTTACCTAGATATGGGTATAAATATGTGAAAAATATTGTCTCAACCATTGGATTTGTGAAAATACAAATAACATTTGATAAAACACTTAGAAACATATTCTTGACACTTGCCTTAAGTGAGCATATTCGATGAACGATATACATTAGATTTAAGCCCAAACATTCTATCATTTAAACATTTGCTTTATAAAGAAGAATCATATAACTCAAGGTTTCAAATATAGAGTCTTCATCGCATCTTTGACTAAGAAAGTTTTGAAAGATCAAATCTGTTTATCCTACTGATGAATCCGTAAGAAGTATCTATAACTTCAACCTATTGGATTCATAACTTTTCCTCAAAATATTCTAAGTCATTTAGCTTATATTTCAGAATAGACAAAGATAAGATTTTTACTTATAAAAGTATTATAACTATGTGATTGACAAACCAAATTTTGTTCATAATAACAAACTTGTTTTTCAAGTGTTTGTAACTTATAGATTATTTATTTCTATGTAAAACCGTTCACAAGTAGGGGCATATAGAAAGTCAACCCATTCAATCACAACCAACAGATCAAATTACAATTGATTGACAATGATTGGATATCCAATTGTAATTGATTGGATCAGATGGAGAAATTCAACATTCAATTGGATTGCTTCCCTTCTTGGATGACAGTCAAGAACCGACAAGAACCAACCGAACCAATCCAATTCACCATCCAATAAAAAACCAATCGACCCATCCAATACCATCTAGTTATCATTTGATGCACATGCAATTACAATCCAATATTTATCCAATTACCATCTAATAAAATATTATGGAGTATGGAATTAAACATCATGGATTATTATAGATTGGATTTAAAACATTGGATGGATCTAATAAGATCATCATGGATCCAGTCTGATCCAATGAAAATCAAAATTAATATTAAATGGTTCGATCCAAAGGATATCTAAATAAGAATATCCACTAGATGGAACCAAATCGATTCAATCTTCTATTGCATTGAAAAAATCCAACATCCATTGAATAATTAGATCGGTTCGGTTTCCCTCATATTCATTGAATGTCAACCATGAACACCCTTATTCACAAGAAATTTTTGATAACCAGAAGTTTGACATCAAGAAAAGTGCCAAAAGACTGGTAGACTACACATAATGATGCTTTGGAACAAAGATTAATCTCCATAATCCCTTGCATATATAAATTCAATAACTAGATGTGATCTCCGTGTATTAGTGAGTAATTCGCCAACGAATAGAGAAAATACATCTTCTTTTTTGTGTATGGATAAATATTTATATTTATATTTTATGTTTGTCTTGAAATAAATGTCTAGGTCCAAAAAAATTATAGCTATTAAATTCACTCTTAATTAATATATAAATATTTAAAAGCTATGATAGAAAAAATTAATTAAGAATAAAATTATTATTTATCTACTAAAAATTATAATTATTATACATGATTAAAACTTTATGCAACTTTTATTATGAATAACTACTTTATGATAAAAAGAAGTATTTGTTTATAATTTATTTTTAATCTAATAAAAAAAGTTGACCATGATGGACGGTGTTGGTCAATGAAAAATTGATAATGGTTCAAATGCTCACATTTTTTTTCTTTTTCTTTCTTGAAATGCTTTTCGTAGGTTTATTGGTTGACTTGGGTTCTTAAGCCTATGAAATCAATCATGTGATGCTTTTTTTCTTTTGAGATTATTACAAATAAATTTTATAAAATTTTATGAAATACCAACGGCTTTATGTATGTAAGGGTGTATAAAAGATGGATCTATCTGGTTAGAACTAATTAGAACTAATTAGATCGGATGTCCAATTATAACTAATTGGATTGAATGGAAAAATTCAACATCCAATTTAGATCGATGAGTTCTTAGATGACAATCTAAAACATAATGGAAATTGAAAAAGACCGAATTGATATGATATTCACCCAATTTACATCCAATCTTAAAACTAAAACAAATCTTTTGAAAAACAAAATGGAAACTTAATCTCGAGAGATGGAATAGATGGGGCCCCACAAGTTTTGAATTCATCCAAGGCCGGTCCTGAGGTTTTGGATGTCCTTGGCGAAAGACTAAAAAAATGTCCTTTTGTTATGCAAACAAAAAACCAAAAAACAACGGGGGCATAAACCAAAACCCCTACGTCAGATCTTAATTAAAAGAAAAAGGATACAACAGGGGTACATAAACCAACACTCGTGTAATAAAACATAAATTACATCACCTAAAACGATGCCTTCGTGCATTTTCTGAAGCAAAAATATCTATCAGTTTACCATATTCAATATCAGCTAAAAACTTATTCTCAATACTCAAAAGTGCTAGCTCATTCAGTAGCTAATTAATTGATTATAAAAAAAGTGAATTACTGAGTTTCTTTAGAGTTTAGACAAATTAGTGAATCACTAAATCAGATTTTAGAAAATAACAACTTACTTCAAATTAGATTCAGATTATCGAACAAAAACATATTAGAATTTAGAAAAATCAGATATTCATATTTCAGATTATCGAACAAAAAGAAACTTATTGTCCACGGATCACTCAAATCGTTCAATTGTTTGATGGTAGGTGAGGTGGGTGGGTGAAAATCGTTCAAGCGTTCAATCGTTGACTTTTTGTATGATCGATTTGACGATTTCCTTCAATCATTTGGATTTTTGCGGTAGCCTTAAGCCTTTTCGTATGACCGATTAGGTGATTAATCGAAGGTGAACTTCTGTATCGGGAAAGAAAGCAGGCCGAGAAAATATAATTGTGTTTGGGTAGATGAACAGGCTAGTGAACGATGCGTAACGGTATAAAATTGGCCCAAAAAGTCTAAAAATGAACTTACTAATGAGTATTTGGGTTGGACTTGATGATGCCCCTTGACTTGATGATGCCCTAGGCCGTCGCTCTTTTGGCCTAGTCCCAGGGCCGCCCCTGAATTCGTCGCTCCCGCTGCTCTATCGAGAAGGAATGAGGAATTTAGTAAAATTAATAACAAAAAGAAAGATCTTTTTAGAAATTCACAACTTCTCCGCTTGTTCCAACATCTCACCTTTTCATTAGTGAAAGTTAAACAAATCAAATTTCATATAGAAGTCCAGGGGATAAAAGTAAAATGTAAACGACCAAGGGGATGTTTGGATTAATCTGTCTGTATATATTCGAAAGGTTTTTTTTTCTTTTGAACGTCAGATAAACTCGCATACACGTTTGCGAGGTATCCAAGATCTATTCGAACACCTAACTAATCCGCGTCGGTCTCAAACCGGCCCAAAGGCCGGTCCAAAACCTGGGTAACTCTACTTGCTGCCGCAGGGTTTCGAACCCAGGTAGTCAAGGATAATATCCACCCTAAGAATGTTATCTTTACCACTGGGCTAGACAAGCTTTGTTATATTTGGAAGGTTTTTGTTTGGGAGAGTTTTTTCACAAATAGAAGGAACGTGTTTTTTAATTGAGAGAAACATGTTTGGACCAAACTTGGTTTTCTACATAAAGCTCTCTCCTAAAAGTTTAATCAATAAGGTACATTATCTGTCATTAAGTCATTACCAAACAATCATATATAGTTGATCTAATAAGCTATGAGTTTCATTAAGCTCATTAAACTGCTAACAAACAGGCCCTAAACCCTATCCAGCACTCTAATGTTTTTAGTTTTTTGAGTTTTCACTTATTAGTATTTTTGCTGTTTGACTTTGAGTTTTAACTTGATTTTTACTTTGGATATATGTTGGATTTTACTAAGCTTGAAGCTTTTCACATATTGTTAGTTATGAGACTTGTGTTTTTATTTTTAGTTTTTAAAGTGGTTCATAAATATTCATGCATATGCTATATTATTAGTTCTGTTTTTTTGTTAGGCGATGCATACCACAACTCGGATTCACTGCGGATTAGGCAGCAGGTTCAGCGGGTACCAAAGGTTGGTGGTACGCCCCTAGCAGGTACCATCTAGCGGGTATGGTGGCGGGNTCCCACCCTCCTCCCTTCCTTCTTTCTCTCTCTCTATCTCTTTCTCTTCCTTCTTTCTCTCTCTTAAATATATTAATATATTAAAATAATAATAAAAAAACTCAGAGAGTAAGAGGGTATGAATATTTGTGGTACTCAAATTGAAGGTTCAAAAGGTAGGATGAAAAAATTTAATGTAACATGAAAAGTTGAGGGTATAAAAGGTGTTATGCATGGCTTTAGTTTTAAAAGTTATGTTCCATTTTTGATTACTTGATTTATCATTTAATTAACTTGCTTATTATTTATTAATAGATGACTTCTACAACAATCATTATAATTAAATGATAAAGAAAATCCTGGTAATTGAATAAGTGAAACTCAATGATGCAATTATATACAAATGAAACTCAAAGATTATGTTATTATTTATAGGCATGAACTTTGAAACATGGCGATTGAATGGGTGAAATTAATTTATCTTTTTACCTTTTCTTTTTCTTTTTTGGTAATATTAACTTATTGTGTTGGCAAACTTGCTGATAGCTAATAAGTTAGTTGTTGGCTAATAAGCTAGCTAGTAGCTGATAAGCTGGTTTATGAATAAATTATGCTTGTCCAAGGTGTTGTGGTGGAGTGGTTAGTGCTTGGAGGGTACATAGTGCCCACCCAAGTTCGAATCCTCCATGCACAAACTAAAGACATTTATCAATTCCTTTGTAGGAGGCGACACCCCAGTTCATGGGTCGACCTTCGGGCAGGGCATGAGCAAGGCTATGGGCGGTAATGGTTTCCATGGTCGAGAGGATTGGTCGGGTGCCCGAATGGATCCCGGATACCTCTTCGACTTCGGTCGGGGAGTGTGTGTGTGTTTAACTGCCGTCCAAACAATGAATAAATTATGTTTGACAAAGCTAGTTTATGAGTATGTAAAATGATCACAAATGGTATTTTGGGATATAGTAATTAATATTAAATAGGGTATAATTGGAAAAAAGCTACAAAAAGTTCTGAAACGCTGCTCCAACTAACGTTTCAATAAGCTAGCTTATTTTTGCCAAACACAGCCTAGGTGAATGATAGGAAAATATAAATTGGATGAAAATATTTGAGGGATCCCGTGTCATTCGATTCAATGCAATTTACAAATTACAGCTCCAATCATCCATTAAATTGTATTAAATCAGTTGTCTAATGTTAATCGGATTAGGATTTAAGGAGATTGGTAAAATTCAATATCAAATAGATGAATGCATAGACTTATAGCTAGTATTGGAGCCACATTGAGACCAGAAGGTGCACATGCCCCTTCTGGAATTCATCCCCTTTTTAATATTTTAAATTTGCATTGTATTCCATCTCCTCTATGCCTCACATAAACTCTTATGTAGTTGATGCATCACAAAGTATTTGCATTATTCATTGGGCCTCAAATGGGGTTGAAGATAACTTACTATTGATATCCTATTTAGTATTTTTAGGAATCATTTATCAACTGTTTAAGTAGAAGTTATTACCCTACTTACCTCGGTAAGATTAAATGAGATATTAAGGTGTTGATAAGTACTGTTTACCTAGTAAACACTAAGCAGGTAAATGTCATTATCCTCATTTACCAAGTAAAATTCTTGATCCTGACTTGTCATTCCTTTTACCAGGTAAAATTCTAATTGTTTGTCATGCTCACTCAATAAAGTAAGTGCTCGGTAAGCGCTTACCGTTTAGCAATTGGTAAAGTGTCTCCTAGTAAGTAAAAAACATATGTTGCCAAAAAATGTCGAAATTAAACTGCTCTTAAAGTTTTAAAAAAGTTCATCTAGGTTTTACCTAAACTACATCATTGACAATTTGGTAATTAAGTTACGGCCGTCCGAGACTAAGCCTGACACCATAGAATGCGTGCGCCTTGCCTCGAACCAGGGATAGATGAGATATTTCACCACATCCCCCTAGGAGCCTTTAGTCAGTACGCCACCACCCTTATGGTTAAGTGCTCTCAGAGTTTGATGGATTGTACGCCATGCATTATTGCTCTCTACTTCTCGATTTGGGTTTTGTCCCTACTTATAGGGAACAAGTAATCAAATTAGAAGGATGTTGTCTGGCTTGTTCTAATCTATGTCGATGTTCGATCCTATCTTGTAACAAGTTGGTATCATATTTATATAAACAACCTTTAATGCCACTTTCATTTTGTCTGTACTATTTATTAAAAAGTATAGATGTTAAACGAACGTTATAGTTTTTGTCCTTATGATTTCGCGTGTTAGGTCCTTGAACCTTAATATACATGACTAGAGTCCTTATGGTTTCATTCTTATTATGAGTCAGATCCCTTGACGGATCTAACCTTCGTTATAGAGCACCATTAAATGAGAGGTGCTTTTTTTCATCATTTATTCGCTTTATTCATTTCTTCTTTAATTGACAACTTTAGATACAAAATATTACAACTTTTGAAACATTAAGAAAGGAAAAAAACAACCCCATTTAAATTGTCTCCTCCACTAGCATGGTCTCAATTCTCAACCCCATCTCTAGTCTGCTTCGGCAAGAACCCATCTTCGATCATCCTTTCCGTTAGAACGAGATTTAGAATTGTGATGTTTAGATCATACGTTTAGCATGAGAAACAAATAAAATTAAATACAAGCATTTTATTTTTTTGAATTTGGCATTCGTATCACTATTCCCTTTTTTATCGTTTTAATGTTATATGTATGTACATATGTGTAAGAAAGGATTCAAATGAAAAGATTAAATATCGTAAGAAAGTAATTGTTGGGTTTTATTTAATTATTTCTAGCCCATGAGGAATAGTTAATAGCCCGACAAATGTG
>LUCG01285275.1:0-11158 GCA_001633085.1 Carthamus tinctorius | reverse complement strand
AAATACAAATCCTTCCAATTCCATTTCATACCATTCCCTTAAAACGAACGCACCCTTAAGGTTCAATATACTATAGGCATTGAGTTCTACTAAAATAATAAAGCTCTTTATACCACTATATATACCCAAGTATCCAACTAAATAGTCTTTCGTTCTCTCGAAACATCGTAATTCAAAACCATAAAAAACCATAAAAATAATATCAAAAGGAACGGTCGATAAAAAAAAGTTGAAAATTTAAGTTCTCAACTTCAGAATCAAGATGTGTCACATGGGTACACAACTAGTGTGTGTTTATGTTTATATAGTTGGATCACGTAAAAATTAATTTTTCATAACTGTTAGAACACTTATGGTCATTGGATGAGTCGATTTTTTGATCCAATGACTCATAATAAAAAATAACTTTGATCTCTTTTACGAAGGTTTTGAATGCATGTGGATAAAGAAGGCACACAAAGGTCTAATGTTCTTGCGATTCTCCCCAAAAATTTGTTCCTACGCAATCTTAACCTTATGTGCACACATTTATGAATCTTTATGTATAACATCAGATCATGTTTAACAATCATAAACTAATTTGTTTTTTATTTGTTTATTTTAATATTATTGAAAACCTCCCTTTAGTAAATAGTACCCTACTTGCTAACCAAACTTTTCAAATACCGTTTCAATAAACCAAAAAGACATATTTCCTATTATACCCCTTATATTTTTTCAAATAATGACTTCACATAAAGTTACTTTACACTATTATTTAACTTATCAAAAAATTGTAATTATCAACTAGTAACTAACTTATTAGCTAATAGATTGTTAAGGGGTGTTTGGGATTGCTTATTTAAAATAACTTATGCTTTTTGGTAAAACTGTTTATCAACTTATGTGGTGTGGAAAAGAGTTTCATATGAAGTGTTTGGATTAGCTTATTGTTGTACCAAGAAGTGATAATTGATAAGTTGTTTTTTATTGTTTGTCAAATTTTATTTATTTGTGTAAAATGACAAAAAAACATTCTTCCTTATGTTAGGGCCAAAAAATAAAAACATGGGTAAAAAAGGTATTTTAGTTACAAATCTAAAAAGTTGTTTTTGAAAAGTTAAAAAGAAATAACTTTTTGAAAAAGTCATATGCACTTACTAAAAAATCTCATCCAAACACTAAAAATAGCTTATTTGTTTTTTAAGATGAAATAAGTTATAAGTTATAACCTTTGAGATGCCATATCGGTTGGTGAGGAGAACTAAACATTCTTTATAAGAGGTGTGGATACATCACTTTGCAAGAGGCATTTTGGATGGACTTGGGTCCATACTGAGAACAAAACAGTGAGGTGGAAACCCTTCGGGGGGCCAAACGGACAGTATCTTGCCACGGGTTCTAGGGGCGTTACATAACCCATCTTCAAATAAGCAATCCTAAACACCACCTAAAACCATGCCTACATTGGGACGGGTGGCACAACGGGTAGGGGGCGCGAATGACAGGTTCGAGGGCTCGTTGGTACATGCTTCATGGGTAGGGCGAGGCGGGTTCGGTTGAGGGCTTCCAAGCCCGATGAAGCCGTTGGTCATTTAAAAAAATATTTTTAAATTTTTTTGTACCGTTAAGCTCCAACGACTACATTTTTTTTATTTTCCAATTCATACATAATATATATTAACCTTTATTACCTTCATTTTTTCACACCAAAAATGTAACACCTTAGACATATCCCATATCACCGTGGACAAGAGTGATGTTGTGTTCATAAGTACTACTTTGACCTTCCTAACAACAATGCGTTTTGGGGCCTAATGCACGGCAGGTTCTTGGAACGCTGTAGTTAAGCGTGCTAGGGGAGTAGTACCAGGATGAGTGACCTCCTGGGAAGTCTTCACCAGGTCACCAAAAACAAAGCCGTGAGCTACACCTTGGTTAAATCCAAGGGCAAAACAGACAATATTGTGTTGAGGAAGGCGAAGTGTTACAAGTGATATCAGAGCCGCTCCTGTGCTGTTCGAGATATGGGACAAACCCCATCGAGGACGATGAGTCCTTAAGGGGGGTGTTTGTAACACCTTAGACATATCCTATATCGCCACGCTAAGCGTGCTAGGGTGGGATAGTTGACCTCCTGGGAAGTCCTCACCAAGAAAAAAATATCTCAAACTCAATACTTTATTCCATTTATCTCAAATTCTATATTTTCTTTCATTTCTTTAACTACATCCGGTCATAACCGATCGAGGAGTTCAGGTACACCGTAAGAAAACCCGAACTTTGGCTCCCAACAATTTACGTATTTAGGTTTGATCGCACAAGGTTTTACTCCCGCTAATTTCCAACTTCCTCAACCTCAACCCGCGGGTTTCCAACTTCTAAATTTTAAAGAAGGGGAGTTTGTTCCCGAAACGCAAGACCAGCCAACACCACAATCATTCCCGACATCAACGTAAGAGGGAAAAAGAAGATTTTTTTTGAAAAGAGAGGCATCCGACAACCGTGGAGTAAAGACGAGGAAGTGACGTTAGTGTCAGCGTGGATCGACGTTTCGGAGGACCCCATTCTCGGTAACACACAAACTGATGGTCTTCCTCTTCCTCTACTCATGGCCTAAGGAGGACCATTTTTGACAAATTGAGAGAATTAGAAGACTGTTTATGCAATCAAACCATCTCATCCTCAAAAGGTTTTTGTAGAGAGAAATAGAATCACAGAACAGAAGCAAACAACAACAATGGCGTCTGTCAGCATCCTGTGAAGTTTACTCTTTTCCCACCAAGTCCCACCACCACCACCTTCTTTAATAATATCATAACAATCCAGAATCGATCGACATATATAAAACCACCACCCCTTTCCCTCTCCTTCTCTCTCACACACACCACACCAAGATACACACACTCCAATTCATCCCCAATTCATCGTATTCCATGAGTTGTCACCATCATCAATCAAACAAAACCCATCATCATTTCTTCTAATACCCTTTTCAAAACCCCCCCAATTTCCACCCTCCCCCTGCAACCAATTCCCTCAGAGAAAACAACACCACATGACGGTGCCGGAAGGTCAACCGCAAAGGCACCGTCCTCGCGGCGGACCCCCCGCCGCCGCCGCCCCGCCGGAGGCCCCCACCAGAACCCCGCTCCGGGTGCTCTTTAGGGTGGCGTCTGTGGCGTGTGGGATTCAATTCGGGTGGGCTTTACAGCTATCTTTACTAACTCCATACGTCCAAGAGCTCGGAATCCCTCACGCTTGGTCCAGCATCATCTGGCTGTGTGGCCCGTTATCGGGCTTTTTCGTTCAGCCGCTCGCCGGCCACATGAGCGATCGTTCCACCAGCAAGTACGGCCGCCGGCGGCCGTTCATCGTCGTCGGGTGCGCCTCGATCATCGTGTCGGTGCTCCTGATCGGGTTCGCGGCGGATATCGGGGGTTTGCTCGGCGACGGCGAGAAGAAGACGAGGGCGATCGTGGTTTTCGTGATAGGGTTTTGGTTTCTTGATATGGCCAACAATGCAACCCAAGGTCCCTGTAGAGCTCTGCTTGCTGATCTCACCGGTAATTCTTCCAATTTTTTAGATTCGATTTGATTTCGATTGTTTTAGGGTTTTTAATCCTCTTTGCTTAATTTGGGTCTGATTGAAGAATTGGGTTTTGTTTTTCCTGATGGTTGTAAACCCTAGCAAGAAAAGGATCATGAACAGGTGTTTTTGGAATTTGGGATAATTCCCATTGTTCAATTTTGAAACTTTTTATCTGGGGATACAAATTTAGGTGATCCATGATACATAAATTATGACTAAAGATTTATAAATTTAATCCTTTTTTAGCTGGTAAGCCTGTTTTGACCTTTTCCTGATCCGAAAATTAATGTCTTGTTGCTTGAGAGTTGAGATAGATTGCTTAATAATTTGGTAGGAATCCTTCATTTATTGAATCTTTTTCTACCGATATAAACCGGGTCAAGCCTGAAAATGAGTCCATAGAACTGAATCTATATGAACCAAGTTTGAAAGGTCGAGCCTATATGAACCATGATTGAAGGGTCGGAGTCTTTATTGGTCCGATGGAACATAGCCCATATGAACCGAGTTTGAAGGGTCGAGTGTAAAGACCATGAACGGTTATCTGGGTGTGCCTTAGTTAGGGTAAGATACGAGCGAACGACAACTTGTTGTGACCTTAGATGAAGATACATCAAGAAATGGGGTATGGGTCCATATTGAAATTGAACTACATGCTTTCGTATTGTGGACCATGTGCTCAATCTTGCATTTTGATATAACGGACATAATTCATCCATGAGTCGTTATCATGTTACTATCTATCAATCAGCCAAGGTTTTATTTTGGGAGTTTCGTTATGCGATATTTAAGATGAAAGCGCCATCAAGATTCAAGCCCTTGGGCTCCTCTCCATTGGTCGACAACGTGGATTTTCCTAGTTGTTATCTTCAGGGTCCCATAGGATTAGTCGAGGTGTGCTCAAACTGTCCCTGACACCCACAATTACCAAAAAGAAGAGCCACTTTGCTATGAATTGAACTACTAAAAAGTAACTAAAACTTTCTTGAATGCAAGCAATGAAGTTGAAGAGGGTAGCTGTGGTATTCTTAAGTTAGACGATTTTGCCCTTTGGTGTCCACTTTGTGAACTTGGGGTGATATTACAAGGCTTAGGGTGATGTGCCTACTCTAATATAGTTTTCCTTCATGTATCTTTTTGCTTCTGTGCCTTGAGGGTCCTCCCCATAGGTTGCCGGTTCGAGCATCCTTAGGAGTTAGGGCCACTGGGAATATTCCGTTATCTGTGGGACCCATGGGATTAGCTGAGGTGCATGCAAGCAGGTCTGTCCAGACACCCAAAGTTACCAAAAAAATAGTTCTTTTATGAAAATTCATAGAATATTCTATAGGAATATATAGTCAACCAAGTCAATAGGCGAACTTAGATGGATCATGGAACTTGTATAGTAAAGGTGGTAAATGGGCGTGTCGGACCGGATTGGATAAGCGGTCGAACTGAGTAAGGGGTCAATTGCGTAAAAATTGGTCGCTTTTCTTACAATTGGTTAAAAATGGATTGGATTGCTGATCACTTGGGTTGGGTTGACTCGTTGAACCCGTTCACCCCTTTTTCCTGATATGTTATTTTTTTTTAATTTTTCATTGCGAAAATGGTTTTTGATATATAACATAAAAACAAATAAAATTAGGTAATACAAAAATCACAAGTATACAAAATTGAAGTAATGAATTATTTTGAGTTAACTAACTGATTAAGATATACAGGATGACAAGGACATTAATATTATTATATTTGCTAACAGTTTCAAGTTCTATTTTGTTGTTATTGTTTATTTAAAAAGACCTCCTGTCAACATTAAAGTATTTTTTTTTGCAAGAATAAATGTGTATAAAAGATGCTACAACATGTATTCAAATTTTATCCAAAGATTTATTTATAGAAATTTCAACTTTTAATTTGAAATTAACGTCGAGTGTTAGTTTTGCTTCGTTTCAAAATGTATTATTATCGTAACACAATATCTTATTCTGATGAACCTAATCGAACCTTATAAAAGTAGGATATTTGCTTTAATGCTAGACCAACCTTGCAACTAGAAAAATAATGACTAAATTTCTCTTTCAAGATATCACACAGTAATTGCAACATTTCGTTTTCGTAGGTGATCATCACGAAACATTAATAGCATTGATCTTGGTCAATCCTCTTTTTTGTCATAATGTTTAGGCATTTTAGATGTTTGCACACATATATGAATATCATGACTTTCATTATATGCATAATTTTCATCATTAATATCTATAACAACATTTTTCATGGATTAATTTCATTATTAAAGGTCATTCATCATACATAACATGTTGTAATTTCTATTAAGAATTAGTAATAATCAAAAGTTAGAAATTTAAAAAAGATTCAATATTTATTAAGAAATAAATAAAAATATAAACTTTATTAACCAAGATGATAACTTTAATCATAAAGACTTAATCTTCATCAAATCTGAAAACACCAAGATGTTTTAAACTAATTAGAACACACGGTTGAATCTATCCTTCGTGACAGATTCAACAAAGAAAGGGGTATAAGCAGACTTGTTCACTTAGTGAATAGAAGATTAAACGCGATTCAATAAACTTAAGTTTCGTATAGTTATGCTAACTATATCTTCCGTTGTATCTTTTTATCAGGGAATGATCACCGAAGAACTCGAGTTGCAAATGCATACTACTCCCTTTTCATGGCCATTGGTAACATTCTCGGCTATGCAACTGGAGCTTATAGTGGTTGGTACAAGCTTTTCCCTTTTACCTACAACTCTTCATGTGACATCAATTGTGCCAACCTAAAATCCGCCTTCCTTCTTGACGTTATTTTTATCATGTGCACAACGTACCTAAGTGTCACTGCAATCCACGAGCAACCCTTAACTAATATTCACGACATTAGCTCTGAAGCTTCAAGTCACCCCCAAGAAGCATTTTTCTGGGAAATGTTTGGGACGTTTAAGTACCTTCCGAAGCCCGTATGGTTGATTCTTTTCATTTCTGCTTTAACTTGGGTTGGATGGTTTCCGTTTACTCTCTTTGATACCGATTGGATGGGTCGAGAGATTTACCGCGGAGATCCTAACGGTGACCTGAAGTATAGTGACGGAGTTAGGATGGGTGCGTTTGGTCTAGTGATGAACTCGGTGATTCTTGCAATAACTTCGGTGCTTATGGAGAATCTTTGTCGGAAATGGGGGTCTGGTTTCATATGGGGGATCTCGAACATTATTATGTTTTTGTGTTTTTTGGCGATGCTGGTGCTCGCATTTGTGGCAAGCAAAGCGGACTACGGCAGTGATGGTGTACCTCCAAACGGGATTGTGATCGCTGCGCTGGTTATTTTTGCGATTCTTGGCATGCCGTTAGCAGTAAGATGCTTCCTTTCACTAAACTTGTAGTTTTTCTGATGTCACTTTGAGGAAACTAGTAGCGCAAGATGGGGCCTCTCTACTTTTTTGGGGTAGAGGTCAGGTTTGCGTGCATCTTGCCCCCAGACCCTACTTTCGAGTTGGATTTACTCGGCCTGTTTGGTTCGGTTTGGTTATAATAGTTATTAGAATCCATAAGATTTGGATTTTTCATTGCAAATGGATGAACGTTGTTGCAAAAATGCAAAAAGCACCATTTTGCAAGTATTAAGCATTATGGTTCGATTGCCGTTTATGCCTCCTCAATTTGCCATAAAAGAACTTTGTCTTGCAAGTTGTTTTGAAAGTAAATGTCCACATTGAAAACGGCACATGGTTTTAGGAATGTGTAATTATTACACCTTTTAATTGACTAAAAGATATGTTTACCCTTAATAAGACAAACATTTTCTACATCTAACAACTAAGGGTAGGATGGAAAAGTAGATACTTTTGAAAGTGGACACTTATTCCGAAAAGCAAAGTACCATGGTTGGGAAAGTCTTCTCTTTGAGATGGCTACAAGAGTTGCCGAACCCTATATATATATATACACACACACACAAAGGAGGTTCATTTAGGAACCTTAAATATATTAGGAACCCAGGAACCATCCTGTATGTGAGTTTCCATGATGAATAACGTGATAAAAATATTCATGGGAAATGTCGTGCAAATCACAAAGTAAAGGTTCCTAAATGAACTTGCCCATGGTTAGGTTCATGGGAAAACCGTTAAAAAATGAAAAACTAATGTATGCACATATGCATACTGCTCAAATGATGAATGGTTACCAGGGTGTTCCTCAATTTTTTTTCCCCTTGAATCTCCTTATATATGTAGGGGCATATTGAAACGAGAACTAAAATTGTTCTGTGAATTTGGTTTGAACCAACTAATTGATGAATTATTCATGATATGGCTTGCAAGAACTACTTCGAACCTGACAAGTTTTCTTTATGTGACCTTGATGCAGGTTACGTATAGTGTCCCATATGCATTGGTATCCTCACGTATCGAGTCACTAGGTCTTGGCCAAGGTTGGTCCCTCGGTTGTCTTACGGTTCTTTCTTATATGTAGTCTCCATCTCTCCTTCACAAGGAGGCCAAGTTCCTAAACATATGTTCTTTTTCAGGGTTGTCAATGGGTGTTCTAAACGTCTCCATTGTGCTCCCACAGGTACGTTTTTATAACAACCCGTACCACGTTGATAAAAACACTGAGGCGACACTTTATTTCAGGAGTATCCTAAAAACTTGTTACGGATCCCAAAAACATCTAGAAAGTAACCGTTAACATTTAACACCTTTACATATTGCCACACAATTATTTAGTCCTATAAACTTAAGTCCTGTAAAGCAGTTTACAGTGGTGGAGCCACAAAAACTAATGGGGCCTCCGTCAAAAGTTTAAAAAATATGAATTTAATATCTCAATATCTTGTTTTAGCTACTAGATCCACCACTGGCAGTCTGTTAAGACATATAAACATTTTTGACGTCCTATAAAGCTGATTTTGTCGTAGCGAGGTTACGACTTGTTAATCCTACCTTTAAGGCATTGCATGCCACCCAACGTTCGTTCTAAGAAACCCATTATCGACGAAAAGTATCGGTCTTAAAAAGATTTCGGGTTGGTGCTTTTGATAGATTATCGTCTCTCTTGGAAGTGGACCATGGGACCAATTATTTGGTGGGGGCAACTCTCCAGCCTTTGCCGTGGCAGCGGCTGCATCCTTTGCCAGTGGACTCATAGCCATCTTGGCTATACCGCGATCTAAGCCTCCTACCGATAAATCCAAAGTTCGACATTGAACAAGAGGTATTATCGATCGTGTTATTTTTTGATCAACCCGAGTGAGTTTTTGTATGTTTTTTCTCTTTTTATCGTTATTGTTATTGTTATTGTTGTTGTAATATCTTTTTATATATGGAGTCAGTCGACTGCAAACAAACAAATCGTCCGAATTTTGTATATACCACTTGTCAATTACAATAATATCTATCCATACTTGTTTTTTTAAAAATTTATACAAAAATTATACTTGAAAAACATTGAACTCATCGTACTATCTGAAGATGTTTGGTGGTGTTTATCAGATACGTTATCGTGGGTTGGAAAAACGACTTAAGTTGTGTTAAGTACGAAACTTTGACTCCTTGTAGTTGTAGCATTATTGTTCGGCACTTTAATCGTGTTGGTGTTTTTGATGTTTGTACGTCTTTGACGTGTTGGGTAGAAGTCGCATCGGCATTTCTTTCTAATAAAGTTTTGCTTAAAGTCGTGGTTTTGGCAAATAACAAGCGAGTTGGGCCTTTCAATCGTTGAAAAACCACGCAAAAGCCGAGGATCCGTTATAAGTTTTAGGCAGTGTTAAAAAAGGCACGCAATGGCATGAAATGGCCCATGACAGTGTTCAAAAAGGCCATGACGCGTATTTGTCGTTATGAAATGGCCCATAGCATTTCTTGTAAGGGGTGGGTGATGCCATGATGACCTGAGGTGCGTTTTTTATAAGACGTGACCTTTTTTCTTCAAAAAAGATTTTTTATATTTATTTTTATCTTTTCTAATCACATCACTTACAGTTTCAAGAGTTCATAAACTTTACGGTCTCATGATTGAACCAGAGGTGTAAAATTATCTTTCTAAGTTCTATTTTAATATTTAATCAAAAACTATTTTTATAATAATAATAATAATAAATTATTTGATTTTTGTTCTTCTAATATGAATGTACATTTTTAATATTATTATTTAATTAGAACGATATATATAAAAGATGTATGTATATGTATAACTGATATATGACAAATAAGTTTGCTGTCTAACACGGCGCATTGGAAAACGCTACGTCCTTGTCGTCGCACATAAGGCTTGAAGCTTGACCTTGCTGTCACGCTACACCTCACATCATTTTGAACCTTGGTTACAGGAGGGAATTTCAAGGCATTGTTCGTGACCGGTTATGTGTGGGACCGATATTTCAATATTTTTCTACTTGGTACAAAATTTTCAAGATCTTTTAACAATATTTCAAATTTCATTCAAAATTTTCAAGGGTATTTCTTGTTCAGGCTGAGGAATAATACCAGGGAATATCTTTTTCCTAGTTTAATCAGGAATGAAATTTTAGACTTATGGGGAATGAACCCGTTATATTATAAAAACCATACAATTTATTTTATTGCATTCCCATTGATTATTTCTTAATACATAGAACCAAACATCATATGAACTTTTTCTAATATTTGATGTATTCCTTAAAGTGAATTCCACTACTAACCCTTTAAAAGTCTAATTATAAAAACATGTATCATTTTTGTGTCAAAGTAATGAATACTGTTTTAAAACCGGGCCAAGTCTAGGACCAACACGTAGGTCCTATTTGTTGCCCGGGATCGATCTTTGATCATCTTATCAATTCTAAGAATTTGTTTGTGCTATTTTTTTATATGAAAAAATATAATCAAACCGTTTTTCACAGTTAAAAGATCCGAAATTTATGCATCTCTATAGAGAGATGTATCTAGCTGTTAAAGAGACATAACTATAAAACATGCAAACAAAATCGCAAACCGAAAAACTCAATTTGAACCGAGTGTAATAATGTATAAACAAAATTGTACATAGCCTATTATTTAGTTATATCTCATGCATAAAAAGTTGTACATAACTTTATTATTTAATTTTATACTTTGATGTCACAACAATAATGTTATAAAAACGTGTATCACATGTATTAAATCTTGTAGAATGATGCATCATTATTGCTAAATCTAGAACAATAACAATTTATACCTTTTCCATTTAAATGCCTTCACTTCTTGCATACATTCTTAACTTTTACAGTGTTATACTAACTTTTACTACAAGTATATAATAAAAATTGTATAACACAATATCTTTATGAGGTAAACCGGAGTATCCAACGATAAGGTGTCTGGAGCTGTATTTAAACTAAGGATTTTATTGTAGACATTTCGCCTTTGCATTGTAACAATTCAACCAAGACGAACCGTGAGGTTGAGGTCAACTGTCACAAAGGCAGAATCAGAACATTTTTCAAACGATGATACCATATAATTAAAGTTATTAATTGATTTCAAGAGATTCTTTTTTTTTGGCTTGATTTTGAGAGATATTTTAAGTTTCTTTTTGTTGATTTCGATGGTTTTATTTTTTT
>LUCG01285274.1:0-21466 GCA_001633085.1 Carthamus tinctorius | reverse complement strand
GGGGGAGTTCAATTACAAACCTCTCTTAGAATACAAACCGTGCAACCCACTTAATAGGTGACACTTATTGGTTGGTGTAGAAGATTAGGTTGAATTGTGAATAAAGTAATAGAAAAAGTTAAATTGGATTGGAGTTGAAGATTAGATAGGTAAAAGAGAGATAAATTAGTTTTTTAATAAAGATTGGATTGGTTTGATTTGTTGATAAGAGTAGTCTAAAGCTTGTTTTCTCATGGAAAAGAAATTCTTCAATTTAACATCATACCTTATAACAAAGAGTTTGGCATACCAAACTTTGAGCCCTTACCTAATTTTTAGGTCATTTTTGGCCTATTTCTCTTTTCCTATGAGTTTTCTAAATCCATTCTCATTCCACCTTCTACATCCATGCATTTTTTCCATAACATAACCTTGTAAAACACCTGCTTTTGCCTGCAAATCTCTACATTACCATGGAATGTATCTGTTCTTGATGATGGGTAAGATCGACATTTTGTTTTCGTTGTCACCCTTCCGGGGGATATATGGAGAGATGGTCTTTCCTCTTTCCATCATCCAAGTGGATCTTTATCCTGTATCTCCTATTTTTCTAATCTCTATTCTACGTTTTGTTTTTGTTTAGATATCGTTGATGTACTAAAATGAGAAAACCGTATATAAATCGTCAAGTGTTTGTGATTGAATATGTTGCAAATCACAAGAAGCTACAGGGAGAGCCAAGGCCACTAAAGTTTTTGGGGGTTCAGTTATATATGTTCTAACATTTAACACTTGCTCCATTTATATATGTTTTAACCTTTAGCTTATAATGTTTTAAATTTTATTTTTTTAGCCGAGAATCTAGCTCTTGAAGAATGTTAGAAGAATGGTTCTGTTTAAGTAAACTTTCATATAGTACTCAAGTTAAGACATTTCTGGTCTTTTAATTTGTAAGACTTTAAATTTTAACATATGGTATGAGCTTTAATATTTTGTTTTATTTATTACTCACCAATCGTCTATAGTGTTGGTGCAAGCGTAACAAACGCCCAGAGTACAGTTATAAAATCGCAATCTCACATGGTGGAGTAAACATCAATAACGGGACCAAAATGCCCTCCGAAGTCAACAATCTTCTCATGAAAGTCAACATGGATGGGTTTCTTGAACCTTTCCATTAATAGAAAATATCATTATTCATTGATTATAAAGTAGAATACACCAGAAAAAAAAAGAACTAGAAATCATGATATATATGGTATATATATGCATAGTACATCAGCTTCTTGCTAAAATATGAGTCCACAAGTTGAGGAGTTCATCAGCACTTACAGGCCTCATAAGGTAATCAGCTACTCCTAGTCCCAACCCGTTCAAAGTAAGCGACACTTGATCCTCTGTCAAAATCACTAAAAACCCGGAAAAAGAAAAGAAATGAATAGAAAAAAAGACGATGAAATTCCAAAGAATAGCTCAGGCAAATTAACGCTTACGTACTGATCACAGGAATGTGTTGCAGCATTTTGTTTTCTGTGATGGATTTCAACAACTCTCCGTTATTAAGTAGCAGAAGATTAGCCTCACAAAGTATGATATCGGTATAAGGCCCCTCTAACAGCAATGCATCCTTCATCTCTGCTGCTGTAATCGCTTGTGTAACTGCAAATCACATCAAATTTAATTTAACCCAAGATAAGGTCAAAAAAACCTTAAAGAAACAATGCCAGATTTGACTTAATTAGAAGGGCCCTCCAATAAGTCATCATGATAGAACTTGCCATAAATGGAAAGATTCAAGATTTGGACTTTAAAGTACTTGATAAA
Source organism: Carthamus tinctorius (assembly GCA_001633085.1). Taxonomy (NCBI): domain Eukaryota; kingdom Viridiplantae; phylum Streptophyta; class Magnoliopsida; order Asterales; family Asteraceae; genus Carthamus; species Carthamus tinctorius. The sequence goes on along the minus strand of LUCG01285274.1, from coordinate 19,663 downwards.
CGTTAATAAATAGTCGTTAAAAATCATTATCAAGATTTAGCTAGTGGCATACCCTGATATGAACACTGGCAAAGAAGGGAAAAAACTTCGCGACAACTCTCTACATTGGTATCACAAAGCAAAATCCTCAACTTGCAGCGACTATCAGGATTACTGTTTGTAGTTACAGTACCGGAAATGCTGGTGTTTTTCATGTCCTTTCCACTTTTACCCTTATCTTTATCCATCGTGTAATTAACTCCTGCAAGAAGAAAAAATAACAAGTACACCCGCACAGCATATACAGAAGTTGGTTTATATAATGAAGCTAATATAAAGTATAGTCACCAAACCACATGGAAGGAACAAATATTCTCGTAGTAGATCACATGGGTTGTCTGTATATATCTGGAGTAAACCATTCATTACTTTTCTTAATGGGTGCGATCATACCAACACTAAAGCACTTTCGCATAGCTTGCAAGAATTTGATTCTCTTTCTTCTTGCAGATTGCGACACCATCTTTAGGGTTAAATTGTAAAAGGAATTTGATATAAAGATTAGAAAAACAAATAAATAAGTTGATATAAATTAATTGGAATCCTACATTTTAGTTGTTCATTGTCAACATCAACAATGTGTAATTATGTTAGTTTCCCATCTTTACAAGTATTATAGAAGAATTCCTTCTGATTGTCAGCTTTCAGTTAGTATGAACAATCAACCTCTTGGCGACTAAACGTATTCCAGCATTCTGTTGATAATTGTATGGATCTAAAGAGAAGTAAGCATCCACGAAGGAACCTGGACGAATCAAGGCATCGAGTTCTGCCACATCATAGCTACCGGAAACAAGTTGTTGGGCGGGCGGCAATAATGATGATTTCTTGTGGTATATCTCTGTCATCCATCTGGTGGTATCTCCTGCTACAGTGGGTAACCTGTAGAAATGGCATGTTAGAAAGTAAGTGTTTGACCATCAATAGTCAAATTTACATATATGGAAAATTATCCTATTTGTCTACAAAATTCAAACCATTCATCTTCTTTTGTATCTGTGTGTGTGTGTATATTTTCCTAATGTAGAGATATTTCAATACAAGTAAACATAGCCATAGGACTCTACAACAAAAGTAGCTTTCTAGGATGCCAAAAATGCCTAAATGTCCTAATAAGTTGTTTTATACGACTTTTGCTTACAGGACCAAACAATAATACATCGTGCTATATAAATGTCTTATAGTAAGTTGATAAAACGCTTTTGTCCTTCCTAACACATTATAAGAACAATTTTCAAATAAAGCATCCCGATAGTATTTTTATATGATGTTATTTGAAAAGGTGTCTTGTTAAAACGTGTGTTCATAAAACACTTCTCAAAAGTGTCTTATAAAAAGCTAACAAGACACCTTATTTCAAAAGTGTCCTAAAAACTTGTTAGGATGATAAAGAAATGTCCAAACATCCTATTGTAACGCCTTCAAATAGGACGTATAATTGTTTGGTCATATAAATTTAAGTCCCATAAAGCAGTCTATTATGACATTTAGACATCTTTGCATCATGTAAAGCCGATTTTGTTGTAGTTCAAAGAGCAGAACATCAACTTACTGCAATCTAACGGTGGGTGAGTCGTAAAAGCCAGGTTTTCTGCTCACAACAGGTCTCCACTCTGAGTTGCTATCGGAATCCACAAATCTCTTGGCAATATCATCACATGCATCAAGTACACCACACAGATTTGAGGAGTTCGCATCGACCACAAAACTTAGTCGTGCCCTTCCAGCATGATCAACAAATTTCGTGCTCAATCCAAACCGTACCATCATGCCATCACAGCGAATCTGCAACGGGATATCTCTGTGAAGCATTTGTATCTTCTGGTACCCATGAAAAAAGGGAATAAAGGCTACAGTGATTGAAGCTATAGAAACTTCATCAGGCTCTATGAATTCAGTGCGATTGCTGACAGCATCAGATGGAGTGGTGGTAGATGATTCAGCCACCATGGCTTCATTCGATTGAAGGGATTCACTCTCCATTTCGTCTACAAAATGACCCATCTGAAAAGGGTCAGATCGAGCACTACCAGATTCAACTGGATTTGGAATTTGTTCCCCTGGAGTGACTACTGAAAAAGTTGGATTTGGAGGAAATGTATAGTTTTCGATGTTTCTGCTGGATGGGACAGGATTAATGTTCGAGCCTGTCCCCTCTAGAGTTGATTTTCCAGGGCAATGATAACTTGTAGTAGAATTCAGAGAAGCCCAATTGTTATTTGTGAATATATCTGGTAGGCTTGATTCCTGCAAGAAAAGTATATTATAATCTTAAAAAGATGCAACTTCAAAAGTGGAGAAAGAACTATGGTTAACTTTATTTTCTTGAATTCATCCTCCATTAAACACTATGTTTTTCATATTGCTAACTTAAAAGTCCATGCATACGGAGATAATAATGCTTGAAACTTAAAGAAAGAAAAGGGTATGCTTCCATGAGAAAGTACCAAGAAAAGAACTGTTGCACAGTACTTGAGAACTTCAAGATTCAGTCGCACGTCATCTAAACTCCTGCAAGTAATATATTTCTTTATACATCATGAAAACATTTAATATAAAAGCCAAAAGGGAAAAAAGAACTCCAGAACCACACAAGAAGAACCAACCATAGAGACAAAAACACAAAGGGAAAAGAACGTCATGGATAAAGCACATTAAGTTTATTCATATAAAAATTGTACAAATTTTGAATTAAAGAGTGTGGTAATACACATTTATGTTGGTAGAAAGTAAAAATACCGGTGACTTTGCTGTCCAAGCCCAAAATAAGCTGCCAGAGTGGCCATCTGAAACAAAGGTATAAAACTAAATATAAGGCACTTAACATCATTGGTTCTCACAAATCCGAATTGTATAGACCACCAAGCACAAACTAATCATGTGAAGTAAGTTTACTATATTGGGAACCAGAAAATAAGGTATTGAAGAACAATGAAGGAATGAAAACGGCCTCTATGCTTGCATATATCAAAGTTGGAATTTCCTGTGTCACAGCCATATGGACCAAATGTCTCATACCACCATGACTACCAACAAAGAAATAAACTTTCAACTAAGAAACATGAGTAGCCCTGATTCATAAACTATACTAAACCCAACGAGCCAATATATCCCACCAAGAGGTGTGAAGGTAAGATGTAGGCAGACTTGACCTCCACCTGAAAGAGTAGAGGGTTGTTTCCGTGAATACCTCTGCTTAGTGCTTAGTGACCGTAATCATAAACTATCATCTTGAAAATTCCAGTACTAAAAAGAAACCCCGCCAAAGACATGGTCATGATTCTTGCATCTTGATATTCAGAATATCCCATCAACCCAGTTCAATTCCAGGTGTACACAATAATTGTGGCCACTAAGTTTATCAGGGGCTGATTTCTTTCCGTCATAGATTGTTGGGATTAGTCTAGGCGTAGCCTAGGACACCCTTCCAAAAAAAAAGACTCATAAATCTTGATATTCAAGATTCAAGAACAAGATTCTAAATGGTGTCATTCCTATTATCCCCATCTAACAAATTCTGAGGAATTATCAACTCCACAGTTTAATCAGAATAGAAAAAACATATAACAAAATGATACCAAACCAATCTTTGAACAAAACCCTTCATACAAATACATCATATCACAAGATTCTCAGCATTTTTTGTAAAGTTAAAGGGAGTCAATCAATAGTATTACCTTCATATCACCAGCTCTCCTCCCAAATCTCTGTGTTAACAAAGCCAATGAGTCAATGGTTCCCTTGGGTTCCGGCGGTGGCCTATTAATCTGCGCATACGCTTCCCTTAATCTCACACAATCAAACCTCAATATATTGTGACCCGCCCATACTCTCCCTAACAAACATTTCATCAAACACTTAGAGGTCAAAATCACAACTCAATTTAAATACCTTACAGTATTACAAAAAGTGATATAATTTTACCATGTAAGATCTCGTAGACCCTATCGGCGATGTCGGAGAAGGCCGGAGCGGAGACGACGGCGTCGGCAGAGATACCGTTGGCGCGAACGGATAAGGTTGAAATTAGGGAGAGATCATGTGGTCTAACCAGCGTCTCGTAGCTCTCCAGCTCAACGAGCTTCTTAGGACAAACTAATATTGACCCGAATTCCAAAATGGCGTACCCCTGTCCTTGACGGGTCGGAATTGTTGTTTCCAGATCAAAGAAAGCTATCTCCGGTCGGTCTCCGGTGGACACCATATCGGAACTGTGTGTGAGATACTAAAATGGAAGAATCTTTTTGCGCCAAAATGGAGGTGAGCATCAATGGCGATGTGTTGCGGCTAATTTGGTTGTCTGCTTACTGTTTATATACAGAAACCAGAAATACAACATTTTTTTATTAGAGTAAACTTCATTTTTGGTCCCTGTGGTTTTATGAAATTTTTGGTTTTGGTCCTTAAAATTCATTTGGTACATATTTGCCATCTTAGTTTGCATTATTGTCCGGTATTGGTCCCTTCTTCTAACAGATTTGTTAACCTAATTAAATAAGAGGGCATTTTGTTTTGGTCTTTTATCTCCTTTGTTTTTTTTTCTTTTTCTTAGTTAAAATAAAAGTGTGTGTATATATATATATCATATATTATATATTAACATATTAAAATATGTCTATAGAGAGAGAGAGAGAGTAAATTACATACTTTTTTGTCCTTCACCTTCGGCTAAGTCTCCTTCATCGTCGTCTATCATCTTCGACTACTCACCCTCTCCATCTCCGCCTCCCCCTCCTCCTTTCTCCCACCACCCCCAATGTTTTTTCCGTCCTCGGACCTCGAGAATGAACTCAATTGCCTAATCACTCTGAACTTTGATGGAAACTGATCAGAATCCCTTCCCTCAGTTTCTCTATGATTGTCATCTTTACAAATCCAATTCTAGAGCTTGGATTAAAATATGACACAACCCTACATCTTTGTTACATTGGTGCTCCCGTCTAATGATTTTTTGTTTCATTTTATGTTTCATTGATTCTTTGGGTTCAATCGATACATATTTTTCTGTTTCGATTCATGTTTACATATCTAATCAAGGTTGTGTTTGATTTCATCAAAGTAACAACAAGATTATAGCAACAATGGTGATTTGTCTCTTTAGTGTTTTATTATTTCATTTATAACATTTATTAATCCTTAGGCTTCTAGTTTGCTTTCTATGTCTTAGTTTTATTTGTAACTTGGACATAAAAACTCAAATGATTGTGTTTGGATTTATTACAAGGTGAATTATTTGTTGTTACCTAAATATAAACAAATTTTTATTCTCATCAAAACTAAATTTAAAATCACAAAAAACAAGAAGGAAAGAAAAGAAAATAGAAGAATTTGTAGGAAGTGGAAGTTGTGAAGTTACTTAGGCATGAAGAAAGGTGTTACGTGCAAGAGAAAAGAAAGGTGCATGGATTCTTTGTCCATGAATGGTGCACAAGTTATTCGTCTTTGGTTTATACCATTCCATGAAGCCAAACAAATTATTGGGATAAAATATTTCTTTTAAAGTCTAAAGAAAAATATAAATCTTATTTCAGCTAACGTATTCTTATATAGAATAACACATTTGTAATTTATAGTGTTATGTTCAACAAAGTAACTCATAAGCTAGCTAATAAAAAGTTATGTTTATAAATATGTAAAATGACTAAAATAGCATTATGAAAAAATAGTCAAATAAAAATATTACATAATATAAATTTAAAAAAATAGTAATACAATATGTTAATTAATACAAAACAATGTAGTAGGAAAGTTAATTAAATAATATAATATGTAATTTGAAAAAATTTTAAATTAATTATGATATATACTATACATTTTGAATTTGTTAAAACAAAGTTTAGGAATTACAATAATCTATGGCTTTAAATAACCATTACATAATATGAATAAAAATAAAATTGATCAACTTTAGATATCATAATTAGTTAAACTTTTTCAAAAATATAATCAATAACTAAATTAAATTAAATTGGGGACAAGGGACAATTGTCTGATTTAATTTGCTTTCTAGGCGCTCACTTTTTTTGTCTGGGTGGAAGCTGGCGGCGGGGCTTGCTTAACCGGATACACGGAATTGGGATCTCTGTGTTGAACTTTTAGAGTTATATGCATTTATAACATATTTATTTGTGAATTACATGTTTGAGTGTCATGGTCATTTATTTGTAGTCATGTAATTTAGACAGCGATGCATTGGATCTATATGCACAAGAGTCGGTCTTTATGGATTTAAGAAAGACCAACTTGTGGGCCACGAATAGAGGTGACAATTGTGTCGTGTTAGAGTTGGCAGGTCAGAAAGGCTTAACCCGGACATGGTCCATTTAACTAATCATGTCGACATCTTCAACCCTAACCCGTCAATCCGAACACGAACCGCTTGGCTAACCCGTTCAAATACGGGTTAGCGGGTTGACGGGCTGTAAACGGATTGGTGGGTCATAAGCGGGTTGAAAGGTCATAAACGGGTCGACGGATCAAATACAAATACAACAAAATATGTAAAAACACTATTATATGAGAACAAAATCTAAGCAACTTCATCTCTAATAACTTTAAATAAGAGCTTAATCAAATATGTAAAAACACAACTATCATTGATCTGTTTATCCACTTTATAGCATCATCAATAGTATGAGACTGAAAATNAAAAAGTTAAAAAAGATACAAGGGTTGGCAGGTTGACCCGCGAGCCAATATACCAACCCAAATACACCTGCAAAATAAACTGGTTGGCGGGTCAGTAAACTCAACCTAAACCCGTTTAGGTTTGTTTTGTGTTTCATGTCGTGTTTCGTATCGTGTCGAGAATTACCACCTAGCCACGAACAAACATACTATAAAGGATATCAATGTCTTTGAGGTGAAACTTGTTTTCTTGGATATGCAATAAGGTTTCATGAACCTTTGAGGTGTAACTCTACGGATTAGGCAATAAAAGTGTGGAGTGGTTTGAGGTTGCGATGCTTGAGGTGTAACTCAACGGAGTAAGCAATATGGCATGTACACTAAAATCGGAACATGATGTAATAACATCATTTGGTGACTCCACTCACGTGTACTTGTCACCTTGATAGAAACGGGTCTCTTTATATTCTAGTGTAGAACCTTTGGAGTATTGAGTTTTATCCATTTAGGTGACGTTTTTGAGTATGGATTGTTATCCATGATTATGATTTTGAGTATTGAACTTCATTCATGTTTTGGATGTTTTAAGAGTTAGAGTTTGGTATATATGTTTTCATTATTTGAGTATTATTTTTATTCACGTTTTGTATGAGTATTAAGTTTTGGTCTCACGATAAAAGAATGTTTTTGTTAATTGTATTCATTCACGAACACGATGGGTTTTGAGAAAAATGTTACTTTATAAGTTTATATTAACTCCTTTACTTTGGAAGTCGTGATCTAAGCAGCAGTCTTTTAATATTACTGTTTTATATAAATGATGAAAACTCTTGAATTTACTAGGCGTTAAGCCTAACCCTTTTCGTTTGTCGACATGTGCATCAGGTCTTTGTTAAGGGTTTGGTATTAGCGACATCAAGAAGATTTGAGTTTTAGTTATAGGCACAAGAATGATATAACTATTGGGTGATGTTTTTCGTGCCTTGGAGATAAACGACATTTATTGGGTTTATGTAACACTCGATCCATATTTTAGATCTTATATGAGGTTTGATTGGTATTTATTGAAGTTAAACCTTACATTGGTATTTTATGTTATTCAATTATTGACGTATATACAGAATTTTATTTTGTTCGCTCTTTCCAAAAATTTTGTGCCACACACTCACACTCTCCCTTTCTATCTCCGTCTCTCAAGAACAAGGAACGACAACCAAACTCACACATCCACACAACTGATCTTTGACGACTATGTTGGCATGGCTATTTTTAGATGACTCTTCTTACTTTTACCATCAAAATAAACATATATATTGTCCAATTATATGTCAAATTACTACCTAAGGAGCGTCGCCACTATCTGAAACTTAACATATTACTCTTTGGACCTCCATGTTCTTAGTCAAGGTCTATAATTTTCTATAGGTTTAAGTCTCCTACGATTTGAGTGGTTGATTTCTTCATGCCTCTTTATATACTCGGACGATTTAAGAAGATCAACTAACTCTCCTTGCATCACATGAATACACAGAGGGGAGCGGGCCATTATTCAGTGATAAAAGGAGGTAAGGAATGGTAAGTCTAGGATTTTGCTTTTATTTTTCTTAATAGAACCACTTGTACATAAGCTTTAAAATTTTACATTTATTATCAAAAAAAAGTATAGTAAATTACACTTTTAATTCCTTTTATGATACCCATCTCCTTCTCTTATAAATCTCCAGTAACACCCTCATAGTTTTCACACCTTTTTCTCCTTCGAATCCGACAAAATTCTCGATCTTCCCACACATCAATCGTCCTCACAGTTTTCATACTTTCTCATTCGAATCCGACAGAACTCTCATTCTCACCATATACATCAATCATAGACATACAAGCCACTACTTCATATTCTCATTACATACAATGTTTAGTTTTGACGCCGTCGTGGTTTAGATGTCACAAAATCGGTTTGCCACAACCAGCATGCACCTCAATATTCGTGATGGATTTCGGTTTTTCATTCTTTCAACATATTAATTCAAATATATAGGTTCTCTCTCCCTTTCTCTATCTCTCTGTGTGATGGAACTTCTTTCTCTACCCCTGCTACAACTACTTGCAACTAGTATTCCCTCCCCTTTGCTGACATTTTTTAGTTTAAGGTTATCCTGATTTACTTATTTATTTAGTTTTTTTTAGGGTTTTTGAGTTGGGTTTCATTTGATTCAAGCTTCTCCATCTTCTATTCTTAGTTTCGTCTCTAGTTTAAAAATCTAATGTGATCTAATTCGAACATTTGGATTTTGGTTTTGTTTCTCATCTTAATTTCATCTTCATCAATTCATTTCATATCAAGTTCAAAAACATGGACTGTCGGTTTGGTTGTTATGATTTAGGGTTTGGATTTAGTTTTTCATTTGGTTTCAATTCTAGATCGATGTTGTTTTGCAATTCGAGAGTTCCTTGGAATCATTTTTTATTTTGAACGTAGATTTCTGTTACCATTTTGGTTTTAATATGAGGTTGCCGGAGGAGATGACCGTTGTATGTAGGGTTGGGATGAACATCCACTTGATGGGGAGAAGTATTGATGTCGGACTAAGGGGACATGGGTTAAGGTGCATCAACATGAAAGCATGTGTTGGGGAAAAACCCACCCAAGTTCGAATCCGGGGGTGAGCAACCAGGGGCCACTGAGTATTAATCCCAGGGGAGCATGCTTTAGCTCTCGGTAAAAATTACCAAGGATGTAGTCTGGGCAAACCCAGGTGAACCTTATCCAAAAAAAAACATGAAAGCATGTGTACTTTTAAATTGTTTTGGAAAACGAAAACGATCAAATATGATAAAAAAATGTAAAGATGCCAAAAAGACAAAAATATCCCCAAGTTAACGGACTAATTTAACAAAAGTTAGTCCGAATGACCAAAGGTGAAACAAAATGACAACCACAATCCACAGTGATTAAAACTGTAATGAGTTAGATATGATAGTGTTGATAGTGGATGACAACCACATAAAACAAAAGTGTAATTTACTCAAAAAATATAATCACTATATTTTAATATAAATCTCTTTTAAAAGTGATAAAAAATTAAAATACCCTTGATCTAACCAAAGACAACATTTTTTTAGGTTCAGAATATCATCCATAAAATCAAATAAAAAAAGTTAAGAGGGTGTTAATGTATTTTTTTTCCCCACTAAGGTTGTGCGTAACGTCCCAGCTGGGCTTGACGGCTTGTTCCAGCGGTTTCGGCGGGCTTGAGCGGGCTGGGGTACTAACTACTAACCTAGCGGGTTTGCAGCGGTTCCGGTGCAGCGGTGTGGCTAACCCGAGCTAGCCACTCCTCTACCTCTCTCACATTTTTTTCTTTTTTTTTAATTGAAAAATATATATGTATTAGATATTTGGTTTGGTAAATTGTGGTACTAACAGAGTGGACTTGTGAGGGTTTTATAGTGAGTTTATGATAAAGCTGACGTGAGAGAGTGAACTTAAAGATTCAGAGAGTGCGCTACATATGCCAAAAGGTGAAATTGGAAAATGTTAAAAAAAATGTCGGGGCCCGGGCCGGCCCATTTCAACGAGAAGAAATTTGTATTTGGTCCAACCAAAGTAAGATAACGGCGATACAACGGCAACAAACTCTCTCTCTCTCTCTCTCTCTCTCTCTCTCAGTGGCTCTAGCTCACTATCTTCCTTCTACGCCTCCTCTTTATCTACAGGATCTCTCTCCAGAGTACAACCTACGTTTTCTTTAATCACCTTCTAGATTGTTATTTATGGCCTATTAGTTTCGATAATCTCTCTCTTCTCTTGTTATATAAATACAAAACCCTTTAATTCAATATGGAACAAGGTGTGAGTGGAGGAGGAGGTATTAGGGTTTATCATTTCATTCCCAGATTGATCTCCGGTGCTCTCTCTGGTGCACTTACTGGACTCTTCGCACTTGGTAATCCATAATTTCCCTTCTTTTTCCTAATTGGGATTAATTCTTGTAATTTGTGCAGTTACTACACTTGGATTTGCTTAATTAATTGTTATCAAGTTGTTGAATTTTAGTAACTAGTTGATTCATATTGACTTGTTTTTCTTCCAAGTTATGCAATGGTAATGTGCTGATTTTAGTCGCATTTGTGATTAAGGGCATTTCTTCAAAGGGTTGTGAAAAACCAACAATCTTGCCACCAAATTTGTTTGTTATCACTTTGATTAGATGAGATATTTGATTTTCTTTGTAGTTCTTGTTGGATGATGCATGAAAAAACACAGTGGGCATTGATTGGCTTATGATTTCAGTAATAAGGATCAAGATCAATGAGGACTATGGTTCTAAATAACTTGTTATGGTTTTGCGGCCACGTTAACCCCTGTGGCTCCATTCGAAGGCTTAACGAGTTATGGCACCTTACAATGCTCTATTTTGTAAGGCATAGTTTTGTTTTTGTATTTACTTTTGTGAAACTTGTTTAACTTGATGTTGTGATGTTGAAACTATGTTTTTAGTTAATGCATATGATATGTTTATGACTTTATGTATGCAAATATAATTCTAAGACCCACTATTTTTGGACCGAGATATCACCGCAATGTCATATCTCGGTCCTGACCGCGATATTGAATTTTCACTGCTGTAACTGCATAGAGTATTAGATGATGTTGACTTGGATGCTGAACCTATTGCTTTCGATTAGCTCTTTATGAACACTTTTCCTATTTTGTTTTGTGAAACTTGTTTAAGTTGATGTTTTGATGTTGAAACTATGTTTGGAGCGAGATATCACCTCTATAACCGCTATTTCATATATCGGTCCTGACCGCGATATTGAATTTTCACCGCTGTAACAGCATAGGTAGGGACTCAAAGAGATTTGATTTCTTTTTTGCACACTTGATATCATTTTCTTATTAGCTCCATATTTGATATAAATGGTTATTCTTTCCCTTTAGTTTTATAACTTTATACGAGTTTAAATTGTTCTACGAGATTACTCAGAACAATAACATACACAAGTTTGTGTATATATACACATATGCCGCTTCAGGGCACGCCTTGAAAACATTGTGGTCTCACTGTAGCTTGTAAGGCTTTAGGCTTGACCTCGTCACCACGTTAAGTCTCACGTCATTTAGAACCTTGATGAGGATAGATATTATACACTCCAATTGGTGATAGGTGTTGAGATTTTTGACTCCATTGCAACAACATTTTCTACATGAATAAGTAGGACGATAGTGGCTTAATTCTTCCCATATTGTGTAATATCTTCATGAGATATATCCCATAGAATCGTGTCCTTGATGTAAATTCATCAAATCTCTTTTTGATTGAAAAATTCGAGGTTCAGTTATTATATGTTGGTAATGATTTCGGGGATCCAACCAAATTTTATGGGCAAATGAAGCAAAGATGTCGCTAGCAGATATTCTTTTCTAAATAGAGTTCAAAACATAATAATGTTGCTATGAATCCAAGGACTACTCAAATTATTGTCACTTTCTTAAGGTTTTGAATGGAACCATCAACAAACTTATCATGTTCTTCACATATAGGGCAATTCACAAAGCAATACTCCATCTCCCAAAATGTTAGTTTTCTTGATTATTCTCCCCATCCAAAAGGTTATACATGCTATTCCCCTCTCACTTGGGAAATCTATAATTCAATGGATGTAACCTTCTTAAGGATCAAGCTTCAAGCTTACCTATCCAATCCAATAAGTTGATGATATACCATGGTTACGAACTTACGGTTTACGTTTAGGAGGAGGGGGAGATAATTTGGTTCATTTGTGTTGTTACACTACGAGTTGTCATTCTAGGATCGTAGTTGCTCTGATACCAATGCGATAAACAATCGGCTATTGATTGAATTCGAACAAAAACAAACGTTTCCTATGGCATTCGAGAGGCCATGGTCTCTCCCAGAGCTATTTGTCACGAAGTTTTCTTCACAAGCTTGCATGCGGCCTTAGTTCTCGGACCAAGTCAGCCAAACTACTAGAATATCGAGAAAAGACAAGCAAACAAGAATGCTAAGAAGATTGGGAGAACTCTATGCTCCTATTACTCAAGTTGTGAAATTGTGGAGTGTGCTTTACAAATGAAAGACTACATCTATTTATACTACTCTATGGATCTCTCTAGAATTCTATCTAGACTACATCCAGAGGAAGCGTTTGTTTTTGTTTGAATCAATCACTAGCCGACTGTTTCAGTCTAGAGTATAGCATATGCCAAGGGAAGTTTTTAAATGATATCCGATTTGGTGTTTCCATCATGAAGAGGCATATAAATCGGCCTTTCTTCTATAGAACCGAACATTGTCATCCAGCCAAACCCGGTCAACACGCTGTCATCCAATTAGATTCGTCATTGCTTGTCCAAAGCCGCACCATGAAAATCTAAATTCCGAGTTTCGTTTCTACCGAACGAGACAAACCGAACGGAAAATAAGAACTTCAACTCGTTTAATCCTTTCGTTTACAAGAATCAATTTCCATTGACCCTGATATTCACAAAAGATGGTTATTTTGACAGTCATGGCTTATGAAGTCAGCTTTGTTTTTTGTGTTTATTCTTTTTGGTATTGATTTTATTATGAAGGGAGCTAGACTGCATCTCTTTCGACTTTTGTGCATCTTTTTACTTCAAATAACAAGTATGGATGGGCTTGGGCCTAGGATGGGTACATGACAAACTATTGCATAGAGGGTAGGCCTAGGGTTCCCTCCAATAAGTTGCCAGTTTGACTGTTTTGAGTCTCAAACACATAAATGTGTCATACTCATGCACAGCTCGTCAAGTCGTCATTGATTAAGATAACTTTGGTTTGTGCAGGTGGGGCATTCACGGGTGCCATCACTGGTGCTATAGCAGGAAGAGCTTCTGATAGCGGTGTTCTTCGTGGAGTTGGACTAGGTGCTCTTGCTGGGGCTATTCTGTCTGTTGAGCTTTTGGAAGCCTCACGTGCGTATTGGTGTCAAGAGCTCTCTGGCACTAGAAACTCATCAATGGTTAGTTACTCTGATCTAGTTGTAAATAATTCATGGCCAAATCTTGTTTCATATTCTTGTTGTGCTTAATTATAGGCTGATTTCATGGAGGAGCTCCTTCGTGGAAGATTTGCAGAAGAACGTTTTCCACCTGAACTTTTAACAGCCTATCATTGGCAGGTACATGTTTGCAGACTTTTGTAGCTAGCTTATGATTGGGATCTGACCATCAACAAGCAGGTGACGGTTTCCGCATTGCAGCCAGTTGAGGTACTTGATTTGAACGATGAAATAGCATATAAAGGGTTGTCACAGGATTCTCTGAGACGCCTGCCATGCCACAAGATTTCAAATGAAACCAAACCAACTCAAACCATTTGTTGCACAATATGTTTGCAGGTTGGGTTCTCCTGAAACCTATAATACTTCCATACATGTCTCTGTTCACCAACAGCATTAAATTTAATTTTTATTTTTGTATGGTAGGATATCGAAGTAGGTGAAATTGCTCGGAGCTTGCCTCTATGTGAACACACGTTTCATCGAAATTGTGTGGATAAGTGGCTAAGTCGACATGGTTCCTGCCCCATTTGTCGACAACATGTATTAGGTTAACACAAGGGTGGTGGCGTACTGGGAAAAGGCCTGGCTGGTGGAATATCCCATCAACCCAGGTTCGAGTTCAGATCAACATTTTGTGGTCTAGCTTAGTCTTAGACGGTTGTTTCTTAATTTCAAAATTGTCAAGGATATAGTCTAGGCAAATCCTTGATGAACCTTTATAAAAAAACTTGTATTAAGTTTTTGTTAGTGATTATGTATAAATTTCTTGGGGTGTGTGTGTAGTATATATATATATATATAGTCTATGTATATGTGTGAGAGATAGTGATGCTGTTGGGATGTAGATAGTTTACACTTTACATTGATCTTGTTATCAGATATCTGCATTTTAGGATATGTAATCTCAGTTATTCTGAAGTAAAGGCTGTAATCAAATCTTAGATTGATCGAGTTGATGTTGCCCAAAAACCGGGTCTTTTAACATGTTCTATGAGAAATTATATATCCTCCTACTTTTTTCTCCTACTTATCCTCCTACTTACTTAATCAAGTGACATGTGTAATCCACTAATTCTCTCTCCTAATATCATCCATTGATTTTAACACTTGTTTTGATCAAGTGAGTAGGAAGATATGTAGGAAGAAAAAGTAGGAGGATATATAATTTCTCTTTTTAAATTTAAAATAAACCTAACATTTATTATCGTTGTTTTATAAAGTTTCTGTTTTCAAAGGAACTTGTTCTTTTATGAAACTTATTTTAAAAATACTTGTTTTATTTCAATCAAACATTTTGGTGCCATTTGTTTTTTTTTTTAAATCTGAAGTCTGATTTTACGTCTAAAAGATAAGAGGTGGATAGTGCATCTCTTAAAATTTCAAAAACCGGCTAGAAGTTTTTAGACGTTTTCTTAAAAACAAAACAAATAGTCTTAAGTCAAAAAACCTCTTAATTATCAGACTTAAGAGATTTTAAGAGGTATCTTTTAAAAAAACAAACAACCCTAAGGCGTTTGGTTCGCGGAATGAAATTTGATGGAATTGAAATTTATCAAGGAATTTGACTTTGAAGGAATTAGAATGAAATTTGAAATGAGAGAGCGATAGATGGAGATGGGAAAACCATAGATGGAGAAAACGAGAGGGGGGAGGGATGTTTCCAATGAATTCCATGGGATATGGCTTGGAATGACAAATTCCATGATTTAAGGAATTTGAAGGATTAAAGTTTTCATTCCGTGAACCAAACAACAAGATGGAATTCAGTCAATGGAATTGGTCATTCCAATTCCTTGGAATTCCATCCAATTCTGTGAACCAAATGGCCCATAGTTTTAAATGTAGCACCGAGAATTGCGATTTGAGAAGATGGTTTGATTTTGAGTCCTGAGAGTAATTAATTTGTGTGAATAAACCGTTTACTTAAAACACTTATGGTTACAGTGATTTGGTAAATAAGACAAAAAACATAAAGGCCCTTGTAACCATTTTCAACACGGTAAACCGTTCAAATATCAAATCTAGAAGTTCAAAGACGGAGAATTATCTCTAAATACACATGTCAAAAAATTAGATACCCAACAAGTTGTTTTTATCTTGATGCGTAATGGAGAAGCCTTGAAAAGATGGTTTTATTCGGCAAAATCCAAATCTTGCAAGTTTTTGAAAACAAGAACATTGTATTTTTGGAAAGCTGAAAATCAAAGAGGCATTTGATCAAACGTCGACCACGATATTCAAGTTTTTAACCAATTGCTTGATTGACGAATGAACGTGTGAAAATAAGAGCGAGCTAAGGTGAGAAGTGTAAGAAGATATTAGGACCCTTGATTATTTTTAATTACTACTGAGCTAATGGTTCAGATTGATCTCTAAAATAAAATAGCGTACGAATTAGCTTAGGAGGAGGGATTTTTCTATTAATCTTCAATTATGATTGGTCCCTTCTTACCCACTTCTCAATAACAATTCTTATAGGAAACCAACCTTTGCCTGATATTCCGTCATCTATTATTAAGTGTAGAATTGTCATTTAGTTAAGTACGATAATTATGCAAATCTTAAAACCGTCTTCCTTTGTCATTGTGTACTTCCATTTTGGAACAAAAGGACGCAAAATTGTCATATGATTGGCAAGGTTACTCAAAACATTTAAAAAGGCCTCCAAAGAGCATAAAAGAATGGCGTGAAATGAGATTGGTGACTATTGATCTAGAATTGTTATTAGCAACTTTAGAAACGACTTATTATTACAAACAAGTTATATAAAATTTTACAAAATATTCACTACCTCAATGACTTTTATAATCTTATGTTTTTGGAAATTCGTTAAAATCCCAAGGATTCTAATACCAGACTTTTATTTATACCAAATGCGGTTAGGATCAAATCCAATTCCACAAACTCAACGGCCTTAGAGTAGTACAAATGAACATAATGTCTCATTTGTCAATCATTTCACAACTCCATAACCACTCTAAAAGTTAAGTAATGAAATGGGAGTTCTCTCAATCTTTTTAGTATTTTTGTTTGTTTATCTTGTTTGATATCTTTATACTCTTCAATGACTTAGTCTGAGAAACAAGGTCGTACGTTGAGTAGAAAGATAACTTTTTGACAAATATCTAACAAACTTGGAAATCTCTCGCAAGTACTGGCTAAATACATATAGACCAAGAAGTCCATCAACGATATTGTTATTTCTCTTTTCCTATGCTCTTATTGATAACGGCTGCAACGTATCAATAGATTTTAATTAAAACTTGTCAATCCTTGTTTTTGGACCCAAACTACATGACTCAGTTCAATGATTGGGCCTGCAGTTAAAACAATCAACAGACCCAAAAGATTTAAATAAAAAAACTGTAAAACTAACTCTTTATATCTCGATTAAAAGCAGGATCTAAAGGTTGGAACATGATACTACTTATGAAATTAGATCGTATACACTTTTTATCGGTTTCTTGTGGTGGAGAGTAACATAATGAATAGTACAATTACCGAATGTATGAACTTACATCAAGAGGCTTTCATAGCTCAGTTGGTTAGAGCACCCGTTTAGTAAGCGGGAGGTCTTGAGTTCGACTCTCAATGAAAGCAATTTTTTATTTTTATTTTCTGATCCCAGAAACTAAATTAATAAAAATTAATTCCTACCAAATGAAAGGAAAGGTTATCACTTCAAATTATTTCCTTTCCTTCCTCTAAAAAAACTCAATAACACACTTTTATTAATTTCCTTAGAAATCATCCTCTTTACTTTCTTTAAAGAAAACTCGAGAACAGGACGATAGAGATCATGGTTAAACTTATTATTTTGGAACTTTTTTTTGTAGCCGGTAAGGGGGGAATCTAACAATATCCTTACATCTCTTTTTCTAATTTTCTATTTCTCCAATGTGGCATTTGATAAAATTAAGTGATATCTAGCGGTCGTTTGTTTTTAAAAAATAGATCTTAAAAGTTAAATCTCTTAAGTATGAAAGTTAAGAGGTTTGCAGACATAAGACTATTTATTTTATTTTTACACAACGTCTGAAAACCTTTTATTGTCCTTTGAAAAATTTAAAAGATGCACCATCCACCTCTTATTTTTTAGATGTGTAAATCAGACTTCAAACTTCTTCAAAAACCAACACATTAGACTTCTATAAAACGCGTTAGACAAAGTTTAAACTCTTTCGGTAACAAACTTTATGATCGTTTCTTGTAGAAATCAGTACAAAATATGATATGATACTGAACAATATGAAGAATTATAAGAGTATCAGATATTTTGTAAGTATTCTTATTTTCATTTATAAAAAGATAGTTTTTAAATATTACAAACTCATCTTTGGTTATTATTATTATTATTAGTTTTTGCCATTGATTAAGAACATTAACAGAAGAGGCATTCTTACCAAATTAAGGACGATTTAAGAATACAAAGAATATAGCTAATTTTAAAAACATAGAAGTTACTATAAATTAAATAAATGGTCTTCTTTTTCTGGTGGGTGCTAAAATTGCACCAGGCACATTGTTGTGGGTATAAATCCATTTCTATATGTTTTCAAGAATTTATGCACTAAAAATCAAAACAACTCTTTGTAAATGTTTTATCTTAATCTGAATGTTCATATATTATTTTCTTAAGCATGTGTAATAATTAATTATTCTTTTTTAAAATACTAAACAAAATTTCAACAAAATGATTGGTACAAATTGATTTATATTAAAAAAAATATATTGATATACAAGAATACATAATTGAAAAATATAATGCAATTAAAATTGAAAAAAAAACGAAAAAAGATGTTATCTTTTGTAAGAAGAAATAAAATCCTAATTTGTGATGATCAAACTTGATTTAAGGGTATTCGTTGGCTGATTTCGTAGAAAATTTGTTATTTTCTAGTTATGAAAATTTCATTTGAGCAAGTTTGAAAGGTAGATTCAATCAAAAGACGCTAAAGTGTCATGAAGTGTGAAGTGTGAATTATGAAGTAATTACGTCCTCCTAAATAAGTGGTAATGATTAATTTTAAATATGATTAAAAAAACTACAAGTTTATTTTGAAATCAACTTCTGATTATCTATATGATCATTATTAATAGTTTAATATTAAAGCTATAGAAAATATTTAATGATTGATTAGACCTATGACCAAGCTTTGAAGGACGTAATGGGACTCGGACCGATGTTTCCAGATCAATGGACGAATAGAGATTGATCCAAATAAGGACCAAAGAAGGACCGACGAGAGTTGAGACCAAGACCAACCAAAAATTGATTTTATTTATTTGAACATCTGTATTGCTTTCATGATGCAAGAAAAAATAGTTCACATTAGTCCTAACTTACGAATCTGCTTCTACAAAAGTTTCATATACATTAGCCATCAATACGAACGTCTGCATGGTTCTTCGGTGGAGCAACAATAGGATTTTACTCCTTTTCAACATTTGGGGTTTGTTCCAACTCTTGAATGGACTTGTATCTGGGTGGACGTCTCATGTTATGTATTGTAGACTGTACTTGTTATTTTTCATCTATTTTATAAAGTTGTAAAAGATATAGTTCTTTTTCCAAAAAACAATAACAATTTAGAAACATTTTTAGTGAGAAAATGATTCAAATGAAAATCGATTGGCCCCACTAAGCCCGATTGTATTGCTTCGACTAGGCTTGCCAAGGACTACAACCATTTTCCTAAGATTTCTTAATTAATTTTGTATAAAAAAATATTCTATATATTTGACATACAACTAGATAAAACTTTGAAACTACATAAATTATGTACCACTCTTCGATAGAGAGACATAAAGAGTTACGGTAAACAAAAAAGATTGTAGACAAACAAAAATAAAGAACAAGACTAAGGACCTGTTGTTTTTCAAAAAAATCACTGAAAAGCATGGAAGTCTGATTCGGTCAGATTTTCCAAATTTCAGATTGTTTGTT